>JAMKCH010072922.1:0-89840 GCA_023653785.1 Ophioderma brevispina | reverse complement strand
TCATAACAATTTCTCAGTTGTACTCCATTAATTACCTCACAAATAGAAAATACTGGTAATAAATGACTTTCCAAACACGCTAGGTTCTTTTACAAGAGTTTATACATTTTATACAATACATAACACTCAGCACACACACAGAATGCAGTGGCGTAACGGGCCTGCCCGCTCTGAGGGGGCAAATTTCCCAGTCTTGGGAAATTTTCCTTCTCAGCGGGGGTCAAAAGGCCAATTTTTCCCAGTCAGAGGGCTAAAAACGGCTGATTTTGCATGATTTTTGCAAATTTTTTCCCGGCCAAAGTCGTCAGGGGGGACAACCTGCCCCCCCTGCCCCCCGCCTGTTACGCCACTGACAGAATGACTACAACAATCCTCACCAATCAAGAGTGAAAATATGCACCAAGTCAAATTTCTTGGAAAAGAGTTGAAACACATTAAATTTCCTGGGCAATTTTACTCCCAATTTACCTTATCACTCCTTAACTGCACCCAAAATACAATTGCTTTCAATTACCTTGGAAGAACTCTCCTTACAAAATATTTTATATTCCCTGAAAGCTTCGAAATGGAAAAAACCAAAGCCCTACAGTTCCCGCAAACTAATTGTGGCTAGTGTGGAACACTTGGTATGCACATAACAACGCAGTAATGTATGGGTGTATTTACGCAGCTCTGTAAATGAGATGCAAGCATGTATGCCGTGTCTAACGCTGAACGCTGTATGTACACAGCAGGAGTCTAATATGCTGGCCACGAATCTTTTACAAAAACTGTAAGTGCTCTTCCACCTATCATACCAACCCTGTCACTCCCACAACATTACCAGCCTCAATACCATAGACACAGTTCAATAACCATAATACAACAGTGTGCTGAAAGACTTGATCCTTTAGTTTATGAGTATGAGCTTCATGTTACACTTGTCTCATAAAAAGACAACTTATATTCTGGAACAAAATTTGATGACCAATGGTGTGTTCTACATACCAGCACTGCAGAATTTTACACTGCAGAACAGACACTGCCTGAAAGGCCGGGTCATACTTTGCTGTACTGTGAAAAAAAAAAAAAAAAAAAACCAAAATACAATTGCTTTCAATTACCTTGGAAGAACTCTCCTTACAAAATATTTTATATTCCCTGAAAGCTTCGAAATGGAAAAAACCAAAGCCCTACAGTTCCCGCAAACAAATTGTGGCTAGTGTGGAACACTTGGTATGCACATAACAACGCAGTAATGTATGGGTGTATTTACGCAGCTCTGTAAATGAGATGCAAGCATGTATGCCGTGTCTAACGCTGAACGTACACAGCAGGAGTCTAAGGTCGTGTTCCCACTATAAACACGTGTGCTCGGACCTAGGTCCGAGTCCACATAGAAGTGGGCTCGGCCCACATTGATTTCGCGTTCTCACTGTCGCATTATAGTACTCCATCCGTGCCAAATGCCGATGTAGTATCAAAAAAAAAAAAAAAAAAAAACAGACACTGCCTGAAAGGCCGGGTCATACTTTGCTGTACTGTGTAGTCCAGTGAGTTGCGTTAACCCCCTAGACACTACTGCCTATGATACAATCTCTCCGATTGGTTCACTACAGGACACAACACGAGATGGCCGTCCAAGTGACCAATCAAAATAGTGCTTGTATAAACCATACCGCCATTCAAAGCTATTCTTACAGTATCTTTGATTTGCTCATTACATGATATTACCTTCCAAGTAACCAATCAAAATAGTACTTATATGCCGATAGATAGAAAGGTAGTACCAAGGGGTGGTTAAAGCCCATTCATACTACTGCATATGCAGTGCAGTGAGTTCCATTGCTGATATATCAATCACTTTCTGCTGCAACTCAACTCAATGCAACCCCTACAATTCCAATTAAATTTTGCACTTCTGCAGTGTAGTATTTTGCAGTAGAGTTCAATCCAGTATTTTGCAGTAGAGTTCAATCCAGCACCGCAAGCTACTGAACTGCATATGCTGTATAAATATGAAGAGACCTTTAGCAGTAAAACGATGTACTTATTGCTTCAAAAGCAACTCAATGCAATCAATTTAACTTTATTGCAGTAGCTTTAATAATTATAATTATAGCCTCGATGCAACACTGCACTGCTCCACACTGCTCAGTCTAGTGGTGACTAAACAAGCCTCAATTGGGTCAACCAACCTGAGCTAAATTTAAGATTTCCTTACTGTTAACATTCCACACCTTCCGAATCACAAAGTTCATTTCTGAAGCTATGCAGCGGTAATAGAGAGGTTTCGCAAGGTCACGGATACGGACATGAGCACGGATACGTCATCACCTTTTGCGTTCCAGGTGACGTGTATCCGTAACACGCCATGATTTGATAGCCAAGTGACGGATACTGCTCAGATACACGTAAGTGAAAGAACGGTTATCATTCTGAAACACGTCACGTGGGAAATGTTGCCCAATCTATTTTGAAAGTTGATTCGGAGTGATTTTTTTCCGCCGAACACGATGGTGGAACGCCGATAATTCAAAAAATGAGTCTAAAGTCCTTTTCTCGGGGGGTTCCACTTCCAAAAGGGTGTTTTTACTAAAAGGGTTAGAAATCTGCTGATTTCGTGATTTGAGGTCATGTAGGTGTATAACTAGACATTTCCGGGAATAAGAAATTTCACTAAACTATGTTTAAATTCCAAAAAATCTTCAAATGCTCTTCCGGGGGTGCCACTCCGGGGACAGGGCATTTTAATGAGACCGGTTGGGATGTCAATTAAGATAATGTATGTCCAATGTACACAATTTCTTCCATATAAATTCAATCCGAATATTTTTTAATGTCCCCCAAAATGCCAAAGGCCTGTTCCGGGGGTGGTTTACTTAAAGTGTTAGGAATGTCATATTTACGGATATAGGTGTCTCATTATACATTTCCGACTATGAGAAGTTTCATTTAAATATTTTAAAAAATATGCTCAAACGCTTCCGGGGGTGAAAGAAATGGTTATTTGAATTTCTCATAGCCGAAACAGGTATATTAGAGCACTTAAAGGGGTGTTCCGATCGTCTTAGGACCCCCCTGATTTACCCCGGAAGTAGTATCGATTGTGATATCAGATGAAAGGCCGTATTTTTTCATTGTCGTCCTGATAATTGAGCCCTCGAATCCATTTCATTCCCAAGATATAAACAAAAAACCGCCGTTTTTAGTGGTTCCCCTTTATTAGCACAAGTATTGAATGGGCTTTGCAACATGATTATTGCGTCTTACCATTCAAAAACCGCAAGTTGTTTCACACGGTCTTGAATTTGGGGGTGGTTTTTATATGTGCAAGTGCCAGGCTCTCATATCAAGGTAGAGAACACAGACAGCGTAAATAGGACATTCCGAACCCTTTTTAGGAAACCGACCCCCCCCCCCCCCTCCCCTGGGAAAGCACTGTGAGTACCCCCGGAACAGCATTTGGGACATTGTTGGGGACTTAAAAGCGAAGTTCAGGTAATTACTGATTATAAAAATCGGATACTTGATCATAAATTATGTTAATGGGATATTCCTATCCTTGCATTTAAAATACTCCCTTCCGGATAGCACCCCCGGAAAGCCATTTTAAACATATCTATTATTTCCAAAAATAGTTTATTTTAATTCTCATTCCGAAGTGTAAAGTCGACAACTATATCACATAAATATGACATCCCTAACCCTCTTAGTAAAAACAAAACCTTTTGAGGTGAACCCCGGAAAAGCAGAGAGTAATCATGACGCACACATGCGACACTAAGATTTATTTGCGCAGCCCTGTGAACGGTTACGGCTATCATTCCGTAACCGTATCCGCGACCTTGCGAAACCTCTCTAATGTTTCCTCATTGAAATAACTAATTACGAGAAATGTAGGGAATATCAAAACAACAAAAAAGACTTGTGACACATCGTAGGACCCATCATAAGTCAAACACATCGTAAATAATAGGGATTTTTAACAGTAACATATGATGTGTCTGTTTAAGATGGGACTACGATGTGTTTGCGATGTGTTTGCGATGTGTTTGCATCCCACACAACTGTCTGACCCTATGCAAATTGCCTGCGTTATCCTAGCAAATTCTTCGTATGTGATGGGATCAAGCAAAATTAGTCTGAAGTCGGTCAGATTCGATTTTTACTTTTCCATGTAACTGTATGCACCATTTAAAAAGCTATATTTTGCTGAAACCCCATTGAAATTGACCAATTAATTCCAAAGATATAATCATTTGAAGGGTGGCAAAATCAATAGGAAACAAAAGACATTTATCTCCTTTGTTTGGCTATACCTTAAAATCAATATTTGCGACTTCCGACTCATTTTGCTTGATCACATCACATATTTGTAACTATTTCACAACCTATCTCACTTGCGCAGCTGTTATCAGACACAACATTTTGGCTACTATGGCAGCCTGAACTCTACTTGAAATATGTCATCACAGATCGACTAATAGTCAGTGGTGTAACCAGCTTTTTTTTCAGGGGGGAAGGGGGGCACATATATGCTTGGGGGGGGCAAGCATATATTGAAATTTGTTAGTATAGTATAGGCCTATGTTGTTTTCACTGTAAATTGCCACATGAGCACAAAATCACTATTTTTTTGGGGGTGGGGAAGATTCCCCACAAGGGGGCAGCTTCCCCCACCCTCTGGTTACACCTCTGCTAATAGTAGACCTTGTTTTGTTGCCAATCAGAGCAGAACTGTGCAGCAATGTCACCATATAGTTTATCTGCAAGATATATAGGATCCCAAACCAGATAGGAGTGAGACCCTCCCATCTACAGTTTGGAAAGTCACTCATTCCCATGAGATTGGACACATTGAACAGCCTAACTTTTACATCAAACCCAAAGTTATACAAAAACAACTGGAAGCTACATGTTCAGCCTAAGACATTGTTTGCTTACAGCATGTCTGGGTAACACAAGATGAGTCGTTACCATGACAACTGCTTCATTTAAATGCATTCCATCCACTTTTTTTCGTAGAAAAGCCGAGTGGGGATTGGTACTTTTGGGGAGTAGCTCTTCTCGAGATTGAGTTTCTGTGAAGGTCCATTTTCAAAGCAACAATTATACTCACAGAAATTTGGTTGGCATGTCAAAGGAAAACAAATAGGGGAACAATCTCAAACCAGCAGTGTAAAACACAATTTTGTTTCTAAATTAGGTTTTGTCAGTGTTATCAGCAAAAATTTCACTTAGGCCTGGCACCACAGAGCAAAAAGAAGCACAATTTTATTTGTAAACCATTGGTTCTATGGACAAAAAAAAACACAGCTACCTGCAGCACCCATTGAAAGTGTCACTTTGGGTGCACTTTTGACCTTCAAAAGTAGCCCAATTGGGCTCTAAAGTGCAGTGTTGGCAACACTGGGTTTTGTACATGAAAGTAGGGTATTGGGCGATTCCAGATAAGTTCCACATACCTCTCTCCCATGGAAAGCAATTGTTTCAAAATTCTGCTGTACTCACGATGGCAACTTTAACATGACACTTCCTAAAAAAATACTGCAAGTAAACTTGTGTCATCCCCCTGGGAAGATGCCAGTCTGGAACATGACCTCAGATGACCTTTGACCTTGAAAGCAATCGTATTGCACCTTAACCCCAAGTCTGGTGTAAATCGGACTTAAACTTTCGAAGGAGACATGAAAAACAAGAACCTAACCAAACTGAAACACACACACACACACATACATACACGTACGGACATGCACGCAATTGCAAAATCCCCCTCTGCTTTTCAAGCCAGGGAGATAATAACAAGCCAGGGGATAATAAAAATCATTACATAAATTTTATGCTCACACATGTATCAAAACTTAGAAACAGGTGGGTGAGTCTTTTCAAAACATCAGAGAGCTGAAGTGTATAACCAAAATTAAACCCACTTGGGAAAACAGTTTTGTTGGTTACGACCAGCTTGTACATACCCAGCAAAGATTAGAAGAGATGTTTGACTTCTAACAAGTTACATACCTAAGAACTATTAAGTTGACAGACTTCAATAAATACTATTGTTAAGTCTACACAAGTTGTCTTCCATTACTAATACTGACAAGGACATGGTGGAATAAATTGCCATTTAACATCTATGTGTCAGGGGAAGTGGTTGTAGAAAGTCCAAAATAGTTATTCCAAACTATATGAATTCCACCCAGCAGTCCTGATTCTGAGTGCCACATTTTTATGCATGGAAATACCAAATAATCAGCTGCATTACAGCATTTTGCTGTTGCTGCTGCTAGAACTTTGGCCAAAACAGTTGCTTGTTTTCAGCAGCCAGCATCAACATGTCCCTTACAATTGGCCATTGTCAACCCGGGGTCATTTTCTAGTCCCAAAATCTTAAAGACAGGTAGAGAGCACCATCCTGTTTCTAACATATCGTCAATGTAAGAAAAGATCAGCTGCATCACAGTACACTTTCTATACTTTGATCAATATTACATCAACAGGAATTAATCCACTTTTGATCTGGGTGGAAAAGTGTTCTCTTTAATGCCCATGCCTTCTAATAAGATGCCAAACACTATTTGCCACACACATACTGCGACTGTAGCGCCCTGTGGAATTTAGGCTATTCTTTATCAGTTCTAGAAGTCAAGAGGTCTGCCTAGTTGGTAGTAAGTGAAGTATAATACCCATAGAAAGCTTTAATCCCCTGGGATCTACCACCTTTTTTCACAGTCTCGCCGATTAGCTCATTACATGGTAAAACACAGTCTTAGGAAGCAAGGGCGGGGGGAGGGGGAGGGGGAGGGGCTGGGCACCCCAATAATTTTGGTGGGGCCTCAAATACCAATAATCTTAACACTTTTTACCAAAACATAAAATTCAAAAGCTTTCCCTCCCACACCCTCCCCCAAGCACTCTGCACCTTGTGGAGACCCCAGCCTGCATCATGCTTCAAGTGTGCCCCCAATCCTGAGAATCTTCCTAACCCTATGAAACATGACGTAATCTCTGGGCAACAAATCAAAGTACACCTACTATATTTCTCTATGCACCTTAAGCTTTTCTTACCATGTTTCCGATTAACAACTTACATCATACCCTTCAAACAACTAATCAAATTCGCCAGTGGTGCACAAGGGTTATGTCATTATGGGAGTGCAAGAAGGTCATAAGTGCAATAGCTGCCACGTGATATATTTGTGTGCTGCCATATATTAGGATAACTCAACTGATCTTTCCTTGAGTAAATGGCTCTTGAAATTCTTCGGGCCACTCCGATGCCTGAAAAACCATTTCAAGAGCCATTGACCAAAGACTTTGCATAATAGTATGTTTGGTGGGAATTTCTGACAAATGGCAGCTATTGCACTTACGACCTCTTTGCACTCACACAACGAAGGATCCTGTCCCAAGTTTATAGAAATGCCAAGACACACATCTTATAAAAACCACCCTAAGAGACCACAACCAAGTCAACAAATTTGTTTTATAAATATACCAAGAAAATTAAATAACAACTTTTTGTTTTGAACTATCTTTTCAAAGGGCACTCTTTCTCTGTAACAAAAACTAAGTCAATGTCTGCAAGCAAACAATATTCTTAGACGTAAATTACAAAAAACAAAACAAAAAAATAAGAAATAATGAAGCCAGCGTTATAGTTCTGTATGCTTATGTACTTCTGTATTTGGATCGATCTTTGATAGGCACAATGCTGGCGTTTCAAATTCAAACTGGTAGGTACATTTCTCCGGCTCCGAGGCTGAATATAATTTATTTTCTATACCGCACTTTAATAAAACCTGCAGAGAGGGAGAAAACAATAGATGGTGTTATTGGTGCACAAGAGGCTGGTACACACATGGTTATAATATCAAAGAGTGGAATAGGGACCTAAAGAAGGCTACTTGTTTTGGCAAAAGAATGTACTTTAAATAGTTTTTTTCATTATTATACTTCCTTTTATGATTGTTTTGTTAACTTCTGTCCTATGAACTTGACATGAAAAAAGACACCTCTTTTAAATTTCAAGAAGAATTGTAAACAGTACTTCTAGATTTTTCTAGGTATGTTTTAGAAGGGCTATTTGTACTACCACACCTAGCTAAATTACGGATCATATTGATGTTGTGGAATATTGTGGAATTGTTGGTACCACCCAATGGACTCTGGATAGAAAAAAAAAATTGTCCTAGACTCAGTTCTCAGTCCCTAAAGACATTGAAAACCATGGCCCGGTGTGGCCACGTCAATTTTTAGGACATGCACAGTATAGGTGGTATTCATAATATCAATCCCAGGCTTATATACTGCATCCTTTAATCCATTCTTTCCAGCCTACTGCGACTGCCCCTGACTTGGGATGGATGGCGATTAAGCCTATACTAATTAAAGGTGCATTTTGTGATTCTAGCACCTGCTACTTTATTTACGATTCACTAGATATCACCCACACATACGTACACATGACATTTCATAGTACACCCACACATACGTACACATGACATTTCATAGTACCTGTTCCAAACTTGTTCAGTATGTTCATATTAGAATCTGACTACACTTAGGATTAAGATTAGGAAATAAAGACTTCATTTATAGTGGCTTTACCTACACTTCATCCAGCCTGAACTAAGGAGTGACGTCTTAAACGTGTAAATCGCAGTAAGCCACAGCTGTAATTGAGAGCATACAAAGTCAGTGTGCGAGATACCTATGCACAATACCTGCACAAAAGCTATGACATCACTCCTTAGTTCAGGCCAGAGAAGTGTAGGTTATACTTTTCGTAATTTAATGTTGCTTGTAACATTTTCCACTTGAGTTCACATATGGAGAAAGTAATAATTAAACCTACCGTTGTTGACCTATCGGGGCCATTCCAACAATTTCTTCCTTTGGTATACCTCATCTTAGAATATTTATTATCATCTGGCCCATCCCAGTTATCCCATTTCCTGAAGAGATAAAAACAAAATATTACAAAATCTGCTCCGACTTACAATAAAAGATGGAGTGTAGCCCACTGGTTAGGGTATTAGCCATTGGTGCTAGAGTTCGAATCCCGTTGGGGTCGTGGCACTTGCTGGGATTTACCCGGGTACTATAAATTCTGGATTTGATCTGTATACAGCTATTGATTAAATACAGAATACCGCTCTCCACCATGATTCACTTGGAATTGGGCAAATGGATCATGAAAGCATCCCGTCCTTCGGAGGGGACGTTAAGCTGTCAGTCCTGTGTACAGAGAGTCACAACTGTACATGTACATCGCAGTCAGTGTCGAATAAGAGTAGGGTGAAAACCGCTGACTATTCCCAATCCTTCCCAGCTTAAAATAGCAGGCCATGTTAGGAGCATCCGTATCATGGATAACACAACGCGGCCCCGGATCAGCACACTCAGTTGAATAAATCCTGACACTACCACAAGGAGCCATTACCAATGACTGGTGGATACGCTAAGAGAAAGAGAAGATTAAACTGCAATTTGCACTCCCCAGTGTTCAGTTTTTGGACTTGATGCAAATGACCATGATAATACCCCTTCCATTTTCCTTTCCATCCGCAGCAATTTGATTTCCGCATGTTTTAATAACATCACCTGGATCTGTGTCAATCAATCTGTTCGGGTGCCAAGGAACAAACGAGGTTTCACCCTCTGGTCAATAATTCCTATTTCTTTGAGCATTAAAATTTTGTTCCAAGAATTTTCTCCTAGTCAATCATAGTATCACACCTGTGACAACTCCAAAGTAACTATTCTCAACACCTTCAACAACACTGTGTGGGAAATTTTTTGCCCCTGTATCGATTGAGGGCTGCTTATTAAATGACGTAACGTGACGTCAGAATATTTAAGAACCCCCACGCAGGTTGTTGAATCATTGGCAATTTGTATTTACTGTTGTAGAAGCTGCAAAAATTTCCCTAAATGTGCAATCCGTAAGGATAGGTGTAGCAAATAAACCCTTCTATCATTGATGCTACTTTCCCCGTCAAACTGCAATTATGAGTGAATTTCAGAGATTTTTACTTGCATCATTCCGTATCCAGTTTTCTTTCTCTCTTTGCCTGTTGAACGCTAGAATTTGGGAGTCATATTTTCAAACTTATTTCCTTCTAATCTCTTTCAAACTTTTTATCATAAGCGTTCCATTTTTTATTGCACAACCTGAAGGTTTTAAAACCTCTATATCGACCATATTTGACTTCCACATCGGTTTGTAAAAAAACTTGTGGGCAAATTTTCCATTCTGCAATGAATTTACCCTTCAAATTTTGATTGGTTTCTGCATGCCGCCCTCGTTGAAGAAGCCCCATCAGAGATTGTCTTGCACCGCACACTATATAATGCCATTAATTTATGGCTTTATATTCTTTTGTACCCGATCCCAGCCCTCATTCATAATTAACAAACAGTGTGGATAAGTTCATATACGTTTTTCAGTACCTGAAGGATTAGCGGATCAGTGAACAAAATTCATATTCTTCAGACGGCGAAGTTTTCATCGTGCTCAAGAGCACATTATATTCGCATCACATTCCTGGGTTCTCAACCTTGGTCTTATCTCCCGATCTAGTAATGGACATTTCTCACTCAAGCCTAATTTTAAGCAAAGACCCCTGATCCTCTTACTATCACAATCAAAGGAGTTCATCTACCCTTCTCATTGGATTTCTCACTCATCATCCGCACTTTCTCTAACTCGTGGATTGTTCTAGCAAGTTTCTCTACTGTCTGAAGATACCAAATGCCTATCTAGAATTTTTCTCCTTATTAGATATATATATAGTATTATATATATATATGACTAGATTGAACCATAGTGCGAAAATATTACTAGTCATTAAGTCTATAATTAACCTTTCTTATTATGCGAATTAATAATATCGTTTTTTGTACTACGGGATTAATCTTCATTTGCATAAATTAATATTCTTTTCTTTTGACGAATAAAGCGCAAACAAAAGGATAACGTTAAGACGGCGAAACAATTCGCCCTACGTCCAACTCTAATGTTTATGAATAGAAAATTTCGCCTAGCGTAGGATATAGTGATATGACAGGTTTTCAGATTCGACCTAGGTTTTTAACTGCCAAAGTGTAAAAATGGTGAAGGTGCTTTAAACAGTAAAACAAACATGTTGTTCCAGGTTTAAAATTTTTGTGTAGATCCAAATCTGAACGTAAAAATGCAAAATGTTTGGAATCTTTCCGAGATCATCACTGCCGCATTTTGGGGGTATTGCGCAATGCCATGTCCCATAGAACCCAAATAGGTTTTTGCGTGATAATGCATCTGGTTTGATAAAAAAAAATTTTCTCAATATTTTTGCAGTTTGACAAAAATTTAATGACATTTCCTTGTGGGAATATGTCTTGGGCATAATCGATTCCTTTTCATGAATGGTCACCCTTTTTTCGTTTTTTTTCCACACGGGTCTCGAGTGCCGATTTTTAGGGAAAAATTTGGATCCCACAACTTGATAAAAAAAAAAATCTCAAATTTTTAGACAAGGTAAACACAAGTTAATACCACATAACTTGTAGGACTTTTTTTTGGGTCAATAATCGATTAAATTTTTTCAGCCTATCCCTTTTAGTTTCTCGTAGTTCCAATTTTTATTGAACCCAATATTTTTTTCACAGCACTCGGAAAATTAAGGGGTAGGGGAAACATTTTTGGATTTTTGGGGATTTTCCCTATATTTGAAATGAGCAAGTTAGTTATCAATTTGGAACTTATTAAATTCTGCAAAACTGACAGGTAACCCATCAACGTATCCCCTTCTTTCCAGAGAATGGTGGTTTTGTGCAAGAGCAAAATTTTTGTGTTTCGAAAGTGTCTAAATTTTGAATGTCGTTTGGTCCGGCACTGTCCCAAATTTGAATGGTTCTGGTGTGCAATTAATGAAATAATTGATAAACAATACTTGAATCCATAATTTTAGTAACTTAACTGATATCCTAAACACTATAAGGGTCAAATAGATGTTATTGTAAACTCTGTAAGTATTCAAGTTGGGGTAGGGGTGAAATTTTGTCCACCGAAAAGTGCGATTTTCGGACAACTTGGCCCCAAAATCAATATTTTGTAGCAAAATGGGTGCATGGTTACAGGTTTTCGATGAAAAATTCATAATCTAACGAACAATTTTTACCCTAGAAAGAAACATCGTAAAAATTAAACATGGTTATTTTTGCTCAGATAAGAATTTTTGTTCACACTTTGACACTAAAACCTAAGTCAATTCTGAAACCATTCATATATATATTATATATAATATTTTTACTAATTGAACCAAGGGCGAAATTGTAATTATTCATTAGTCTATAATGAGCCTTTCTTATTTATGCTAATAATTAATATTCATGTTTTTTGTTTAGCTACTGAGATTATCTCTCATTGCATAACTTAATATTCATTTTTTTGACGGAATAAGCCAAACAAAGGATAATCGTTAATGGCGAAACAAAATTTCGCCCTAACGTCAAACTTTATTTTATGAATAATAAAATTTTCGCCCTAGCGTAAGGATCTAGTGTATATATATACATATATTACAACTGTTAGTAAAAAAAAACCATTAAGATTTACCGACTGGCACTCAAAGTAGCCTACTAGCCTAGCTACAACCCTACGGCCACGAGGCTAAGTTTGTGTGTGTCAAACATCAGATGGGGAAATCGTTATGGTTTATTATACACTGGCACACTCAACTTTGGACTATTTTTTTTTTCCCTGTTTCACAACTTTGCACACAACATTTGTTATATACACTTATTAGGTTTAGCACAATCAACCAAACACCTTGCATGGCAGCCATAGCTGGGGGCATCCTGCATATTTACCCAAATGGTGGTGGATAAAAGCACATATTGTAACCGACTGGACAACAAAGTTATTTAATCAAGTTTTGAAGTTGCATACCTCCCAGAAAAGGCAATATTCTGACCAGTTGGATATAATCATATGCAAAATAACCAGTTTAATTCCGTGTAGCAAGCATACCCATGGTAAGACCGTTGGAAAAGAATCACGCAATTTTACTCCTCTTTTTACTCCTTCCACTTGTTTTTAACACATTTCCTGACCTGCTAGTAATTTTCCTGGCCCTCACAACCAATATTTTTAGCAGTAAAGATGGCCCTGTTTTGACATGCATCCAGCACAATTTTGTGGGAGACCCAGACAATATCAGTCAATCAGAAGGCCACGCCAACATGCGTTATTTTTTGTACACGAGACGACATCAAATCGCTGTGACCTCAATAGCCGGTCGAAAACGCTCTGGAAAATGTCTGATTTGAGGTCCAAATACCTGAAGTTCATTATAAAATCATGTATTATTGTGCGGAATGTCAAATATTCTATCTAAGTCGGTCTAATTATGACGTTTTTAAAGGGTGTTTGGGGGTTAAAAACACGGTAAAAAAGCGACAAATTTTTTTTTTTTAAAGTTGTGAAAAAGCTGGTCTCTGAAGTTCTAGAAAGAAATCCCACCAAATTTTAAAGCATTCCAAAATTAATTGATGGTTGTGCTACAAAAAAAATCGTGTACATGTTACCCATCTTTTTAAGAAAGCGAAGGCCTTGGAAAATGTATAACCTTAACATTTACTAGCATCATGGAATTAAATTCCTATGTTAGAACGTACGGCATGGTTTCCATAGATTTGAACTGCAGACGTTGATGCAGGCTGTGTACAGGGAATGTGGACAATGGCAAGGTCGGTTGCCTATTGTATTTGTGAAGCCCATGTAAAATGACTCTGTCCAAAAATTATTGTTTTGTTTGTGAAACAATAGTACTGATATCGGGGTACAGTTATCATTGAAAAACAGCCTAGAGGGAGACATTATGTCTAGAAATCAAAGGCAGGTACTGAGCAGAATTGCCTATGTCTCCAAGCTTTAGAAATGGTGTCAGCTTCACTGCAAAAAACAACAAAACTGCTGAAGCGAATCAGTGCTAGAAGTAGCCCAAAAGGTCTAGGGAAATGAAAAAAAAAACACCATTTCCTCTAACTTACCTAATGATTTTAGCTCATTTTCACTTGAACTGATTTCGCAAAATGGAGCACAAAACTTATTGTATAATCTGTAAAAGGTGGCACCGAGAAAAAAAGTAAGTATGAATATTTCTAATAAAAAAATTACTAGATTTACCATTTACTTCTCTTTTTAAACTCAAATTGCTGGGATCCAAGGTGTATATGAAAAAATACATCGGTCCCGGACCGTTTGGTCGCCTGCCATACGGTTAGTGATGTGATGCCTAACCATGACCTTTGACCTTGATTATGTGACCCTTGACCTCATAACAATGAGGGTTTGCATGTAAACTCCATAAGCAATGTTTGGTTTCCAATGAACCTCCAACTTTTCAAACTGGTTCAATTTTACATCTACAACTTGACCTACATGACCTTTGACCTTGTATGTGAACTTGGACCTCAACAAGTGGGGATCCCAGTTGCACCTATGACTGAAGTTTTTTTGCAATTGACTTCAACTTTCAAAACGAGGTCAATTTAACATTTTCAAAACCTTATTTTACAACTCGGACCTCACCATGAACTTGACCTTGGGATGTGACCCTTTGACCTCATTTCAAAAAGTGGGGGATGCTATGTTGCCACTGTGACCAAAGTTTGATTTAAATCCCCATAAGTATGAGGATATTACAGGCAAATGTAACCTGTTTTCACAACAGACAACACCAACAACCGCAGACAACAACAGTGGACAAAGTGATCTATGTGTCTTCCTGCCCTAGGCAGGCGACACAAAATACAGCTAGTTAAAACTAGTATAAGATCCCTGACTCTGACTACAATTGTACTGGCTCCAATGACCTTTGACCTATGGTCTGAAACTTCTATCACTTGTGACAACCACATGCCAGGGTTTTTTGCCGCTGAATGTTGGAAAATACCATTAAGGGGTTAGTAGACACAAGGAGCACTATAATAACCATGCATTTGATGAGGCTTGAGATCAAATATCTAATAATATTTAACTCTAAAATTGAACCTTTGACCTTTTTTACTGAATAATGACACCGATAGGTTTTTACACGAGGATCCTCAGGTCAAAGTGGGATTTAAATAGATTGTCCGAATCAAAATAATTTTGAAAGTGGCAAAATTCTGTTTGTATACCTTTCAGCCTGCTCTGCATCATGCACTTATTCATTAAAGGTGCATTTCGTGATTTTCAGAATCTTCTGTTTTATTCATGATCACAGATATCCTTGAGAAAAGCTATCTCAAAATTTGAGCTGATCCAGATCTTGCGGTTTTGGGTGATGAGCAATGTCCTTCCAACAGGCCCATAGGGCTACTGGCTTTAATTTCTGTCCGTTACGGACAGAAATACAAAAAATTGCGCTGATTTCTTACAGAGGCGACTGAATTGCAAGTAAGATGGGCACACATGGATTATTATTAAGGCTACGGTTCAGATGGATATAAAAATCTCAACATTTTTTCGTTAAGTCGGCGGGGGACGAGGGTGTGGGTCGCGAAATGACCCGTTAAATAACCCACCACCAAGCTAAGTAACAAAGGTTATAAAAGAATAAAAAATCATCTGTCTTTCTGGCATACTTACTCCCTGTCGGACATTTCAAAGCATTGACCCTGTATAACATGGAATTCTTGTTCTGGCCTAAAGTCTGTCTCGCAAGTTGTTTCTCTATGTCCTATATAGACTTCTCCAATCACTCAGACGATTGAGGCATCGTCATATCGGCACCGACTCTGGTAAGCAACTGCAAATAGAGGAGAAATACAGATGATGTACAAGTTGCATTTTGTGATTCTACGCAGTGTTAATTAAATATGAAGGATTAGAAGCAAGTGGGAGGAGGGGAGAGGTGGGATGAGGAGGGGGATGCATTGAATCGGGTTGTTAAAATGGATGGAAGGAGTAGGGGCGGTTGCTACGAATGTGAGGTGAATCCGGCCACCCCCGTTGATGGGGATTGAAAAACCGGATTTTAAAACTTTGGTTTTAGTAAGTAGTTAGTAGTAGTAGAAAGTAGTAAAGTAAAACCAAAGTTTTAATCTGGGGTTTGTCCCCGCTAACGACGGTGGCCGGATTCTGGATTCACCTCACAATCACAGCAATACTGCTGGTGAGTATTATTGGAGCCAAAAGATAATTGACTGGATGCACTTCCGGACGTCTATGTATGGATGGCTGCCGTAAGCTCTCCCACAGCGATGCCCTTGTAGGTTAGATCTTCTTTTTTAGTTCCACCAAGGGTAACTCAGAACACCCTCTTCATCAGATTTCTTTAGAAATCTGATGGGGGGGATGGTGTTTAGCCACCCAACGCGGGCCCTGTGACGGTAGTTACTGGTTACCAGGATACCAGTAGCAAGACCCTATCGGGGCAATAGAATTAAAAACTTATTGTTCCAAATTATGTGTTGGGTTTTCTAGCTTCATGTCCAGATGGTAAACTTTCGGAGCAAGATGGATCGGCACTTGGGTGCTATAGACTTAAAGCTGTCATTCTTCATCTCAGGATTGGCAAGACAATTGGAAAAAAAGACACACTGTGGAACTTTGATTTTGAAAACCCAAAATATGACAGATTGGAAATGAACAGATACTATCTACAGCATGTCACAAAGAGAGGGCGAATGATGAAGAGCAAATTACAAGCATTCTAACTGGAAGAGTCAGGCCCTTCCCTGACCTACCAATCAAGGATGTTAAGAGAGTGCAAGAAGAGGTTTAAGCCAACAACAGAAAGAAATATGAGAAAAAAAAGCTCATCCAGTTAGAGAAAACTACAGAAGATGAAAAAATGCAGCAAACCAATGACATTGCTTTATGGGCTTCTTGCAACATGAAAAATGTAGGACAAATCATGAAACATAATACAGAAAAAAACTCATTCTAAAAGCACAACTGAAATTTTCGGGGCAGAATATAAGTGATCCAAAGTTGTTTAATTTCTCAATGCAAGAGGAAGATGCCAAAGGGAATAAGATGAGGAGACATTTGTCCCTGAAAGGTTGGCCCGACAGTGGTAAGAAGCGATCAAGAGAGTGATTTGGTGAGGCAGTGGAAAGAAACCAAGTGGCATATTGGAACAAGCATGTATGACATCGATTTTGAGCAAGGAGGAGGTACAGAGTGGTACAAGTGGAAAGTCATCCCCAAGTGAGAACCATTTTAAATATTATATCCCACATGCACCTTTCTGATTAACATCTATTTTTCATTCGTATCGTAATCGCGACCATCGTCTACCTATCGTACTCCGGTATCTGGCTCCCTTGGTTTGCACCTTTTTAGATTAATATCTTTTTTCCCCTGACTTAACAGGTTGCCATAATCATTTCCCGTATCTGATCGCGCCCATCGCTACCTATCGTACTCCGTATCGGCTCCCTTGGTGCCCTTTTTGGGGGGGGATTAACATCTATTTTTCTTCCTGTTACTTAAAAGGTTCAATAATCATTCCGTATCGTGATCGTGCCCATCGTCTACCTATCGTAATCTAGTATCTGACTCCCTGGTGCACCTTTTTTGATTAACATCTATTTTTCTTCCCTGTACTTTTAAAAGGTTGCAATAATCATTCCGTATCGTGCATCGCCGCGCCATCCATCTAACCTATCGTACTCTAGTATTCTGATCCCTTGGTGCAACCTGTTTTGATTAACATCTATTTTTTTCCTGTACTTAAAGATTGCAATAATCATTCCGTATCGTGATCGTGCCCATCGTCTACCTATCATACTCCTCGATGCAAACAACAATTAAGTGTTGGGTTCTTTGTTGTTGAACTGTAGCTTGTAGGATATTGGTTCTCTTTGTGAAATCCGTGGCTTGGATCAAGCTTAAAGGCTTACTCAGAGATTTTGAATCAATTTTTTTGTGTTAGTTATTAAAAATAGTCCTCTATAACTAAAGATATTCACCAAAACTGCTTGAATTCTAAAGTTAGGTATAAATCAAATTTTTCGTTTTCCGCCAGTAACATTTATACACAGTCATAACAGTGCCATAGATTAACGTGTATACGAAAATTCCGTGTTCGGAATTTTATAACAAAGTTGTGATTTTCTATGAATGACTTCGATTTGAGCTTAGTTATTCCACAACAGTGATTAGTATTGGACAAGCTTAATGTATATCAAAAAACATGATTGTTTGAAAGTGTGTGAGGTGTGCCCTCATCGGGAAATCTCTGAGTTAACCTTTAACCTGTTCCCCTTGTATGCCAACATATTGTATTCCATTTCAAACAGGTATTTTTGTAGTTTATTAATGTTGTTTAATCTTAGATGTTGATTTTTATGCACACTATAAAATAAATCTGTCAATTTTTGCAATATATTCATAAGAACATATTTTGTCATAACCTTATATGAGGGGAACATGGTGGAGAGTTGGATAAGCCTTCCCTCATAAGCATAAGGTTTGGGTTTGAGCCCTGCTGTCGCCAATGTTGTTGTGGCACTTGGGGCAAGGCACTTTTACCTCGCTTGCCTCCTCCACCCAGGAGTATACATGGGTAGCGGCATATATGCTGGATAGAAAACATACTTGCTGTGCAGAGTGGCGAACCCCCCTACACAGCAAACATTATATGATGGAGTTAAAGTTCCCTGCCCCTGAGAAATATCCCCAGTCAACAGTCCTAGCTGGTAAATGATGCAACAGAACGTGGCGTGAAACTCAGTGCAGATTTCCTAGCTGCTGCTCATAGTGAGGAACAAAATGTCTCGAAGTGATGGAGCAAGATAGAAAACATACACCTAATCCAGGGCTGCAATTTCCGACGCGAATCCGCGAATCGATTCGCGTAAAGATTCGCGCCCAAATGTTCACACGCGAATCAGAGTTTATTCGCGTCAGCAGAAAAAATCAGTCAAGAAACAAAATAAGGTTTTGGCCTACCGATTATATAGAAATAGGAGAAATCACCACCAATGTTTTTTTCTTCAAAAGAACTCATGAATATCGTTCGAATTTATTGTCAAACAAACAAAATATTAAGGCGAAATTCTACTTTACCTGACAGAAGTCCTTACATATCTTCGATCAACACGTCTGTTACGACATCAATTAAAATTGACCTACCCCATATAATTACCATGCACATCAAAGCCATGTGTTTGCCATGTGCCCAGTGTACATATAAATTCAGGTTTTTTTCATTTTAAAACGGCAACAAGATTCTAACAAAACGGCAAAAATAAAACTCGAAACAAGTACTAAATTATGCAAATAATAAAAAATCTTAAGTTAGAAAAATAAACCTTTGTCTATTTTCCATTAGTTTGTACACAAAATAAAACAACTTCGTTGCAAAAATCAAAGGTAATATTTCTAGGTATGTGGTAAATGGTTTGCCTCAGTGTTTACCTTTTTCAATGTCAAAATAATGTAAACAGTGATGCAGAAAGTAACTAGTCCGACGGTTCTGTAGCGCCTATGGAAATTTCGTCGAGGAAATTCTAAATTTTAGCAGGTGAGACTGTTCAATGACTGATGGTAGTTGCTAACGGTGCCTTCAACATTGTCTTTTGTGTGTTTTTGACAGCAAATATGAAGGATTTTCGCCACCCTGTTGCGAATTCAGGCAGGCTTGCCAGCGCAGAATTCCGGACATTTTGCATTTTATGCAATTAATGCAATTCCGATTCTTGATTTTTTTTTCAACCGATTGCATTCCTAATTAGTCCAAAATATTACGAAATGAAATCAGAATCCCAAGCCTTAATATATTGATTTTTTGTCTTCCCAAGTCGCGTCTGCAGTCTGCTTTTAGAAGTCCCTATGCTGGATGCTGTAGGAGAACTGAGTACTCTCGATATTCTGAAGAGATGGCATTCTTGGTTAATTATCACTAATTTATGTGAGTAAAAGAACTCAACCGTGGACTCATACTTGTAGTTGTAGTTGAATATTTTTTAAAAGGGTTGTCTTCGGCAAGTAGTTAACTTGTAGTGGTCGTTGATGCCCTCAGTAGTGTCCACATTTCGAAAGCACAGTTTGGACTATAGTCCAGCATTCCAAATTATATGGTTTTTTAAAAAAAAATTGTAAGAATTTACTTCTGGCCTTCTGTATTTAGTTTTAACAGATAAAATTACAGGTAATAACTGATAAGTTTGCCAAACAAATTTAATTTAGCCTGGGAAATAAATTATATCTGATAATTATTATAATCTTACCAAAGTAGGTCTGAATCAATGTTCTCGCACAATTACCTGGCGAGAATCAAACCTGATCCCCCAAGTTACAACGGAAATTGCACCTCGAATTGAGAAAGCTGTAACACAAAATGACGTACCTTATTAAACAAATTCGATCATAAATTTTCGATTTAAAAATATTTTGGCATCTACATTTATATCAATGTCTCAATATTGCCTTTTCGGCGATCAAAAAACCTTGACTTCAATAAATAGTTATTGAAACTCAGAAAATGATGGGTTGCCTTCTCAAAGAAAATGTTTGACTACATTTTTTTAAATCCAATTTCAATAACTCTTTTTAGTGCTAAAGAAACTAATTTTTTATCACATTTAAGTTATGAGAATTCTCCAAGAGAAGTCGGGTTAATGAGGGAATTTGTACTCTTAAAAGCTTGTTGATATCTAATCCCATAACAACTCGATAGCTTCATGGATGTAAGAGGCTGAAGAGAAAAGCCTGAACGCCTGAACAAGCGTGTGAATTGGGCTAACGTCTCCAAAACAGCCTGAAAACAATAAAATTGGCAAAAATTTTGAGTAACTGAAGCCTGTAATTCAGAAACCCACTACATCCCTTGGAATAGCTTACACGGTTACAGCAGCTGACCTATAAGCAAGGAGGGGGATGTTAAGCAGTCGGTCCCATTTAACCATGGAGAATCGTGCCTAACTCATGGTGGGAAAATTGGGGATCTAGAAGCTCCTTCAGGGAAATTGACCATTTTGCGGTAAATTTTTGACTTTTCAGACAAAGACATACATAAAAATGGTGGGAAACCTCTATGTGAAATGTGACTATATTCCCGGGAACTATGCATTTTTTCCGCCCTGCTAGTATACGTGTAATTACAAACAGGCCAGTTTTCATATCCTAAACCATCCTGAACCCTGGGTGTCAATGGACGCAAATTGTCTAAACATTGATGATCTTCCAGCTAAATAAGACTACACAAATGACAACCCAGTTTGAAATGAGGAATTTCTTCATTTAGCGACCATCTCAAGGATAAAGGGTATTTATGTTTTCACCTAAGTAGAATCCTTGTCAATTGATTGGAGGGCCTTCTAGCACATGTCTTTCAATAAATGATATCTGCATGCTTACATCACATTACCGTGTCTTTTTTTTGTTCCATTCGGTTGAAATTTGGTCCCTACATTTCGTTCTATTGCACACCTAATGCACTTCACAAAAACGCAATGGTCCACTTATACACACCTTCGTTGATCTTTGCCATGGCCCTATGCTCAATATGATGATAACTTGGAACTGGGAGACGGTCTTTGCATGAGGGAACAATAGGGAATGATTCTTGTTGTTCCTGCTGGCAAAGATATGTTTTCTGCAGGTTTTCTCTTGTAATTTCTAGCCATGGAGGTTTCCTTCAGA
The DNA here is from genome assembly GCA_023653785.1 of Ophioderma brevispina. NCBI lineage: Eukaryota > Metazoa > Echinodermata > Ophiuroidea > Amphilepidida > Ophiodermatidae > Ophioderma > Ophioderma brevispina. The sequence continues at coordinate 68,233 of JAMKCH010072922.1, read as the reverse complement.
CCAAGTTTAATGCGATGACTATAGCCAAGTGGTAGAGCAGGTAAATGTAAGTCAACATTTAGGCCTAGCCCTGGCTTGAGCTAGACCCTGGGGTTTAGCCCCTTAGGCTAGGCTCATGGCTAGCCTAGGCTAGGCTAGTCTAGGCTTAACGTAGTCAAGCTAGTCCTTTTTAATGACATGACTTTTTACCACTTTCGGCGTTCGTCACGGCGGCCACGTATAAACGCTTGTTTATACATGGTCATGTGACGTGTATTGACCAATCGCGTACGCTGCTACGCACAAGGCAAACATGAATATTCATTATTTGTAAAATTGCTCACCACTTATTAGTGTTGCCGTTTCTTCATTATATGGTGGCATCTCATCTTCGTCATCGCTCTTCTTTGCCGCAAGTTTCTCCCGCCGATTCTTTAATCTCTGAGAGCGGATATATTCTCTATCTTCATCATCATAATCATCCTCCTCATCGTAGTCATCCTCAATGGGCATGTCTTCATCATACTCGTCGTCTTCATACGGTGGGACGTCCTCTGGTTGGTGATCGTCGTCTTCTGCAGGTGGGGTGTCGGTGGGTAGCTGTTCAGTGTCTGGTTCCTAAGGTACAAGATCATAGTCTTCATTGAAAAACTTCATTGTGGCAATTTAAGGCCAAGTTTTTCTGTTATGAATTCTAGAATTGCAGAGGGAATGTAAGGTAAGTTATTAGAATTTAACAACACCTCACCACAATTGTGTCACATTGTGTTATTATGGTTACTTATAATATTTTACAATACACAAACAAAACATAAAATACATTACAATGAATATTTTATTTCTGTTAATTCAAATTACAAACATTTATGGACAGTGATAGTTAAAAAATATTGATAACAAATCAGCCTCCTCGGAAATTTATCACCCAAAGAGGCTTTACAATCTTGAAATTATATTTTCAAGTCTAGGACACTATAATATGTCCTGCGAATAAGATCAAAGTCAATCATGAGTCAAATAAGTATGACCAATTTTAAATCGTACTAAGACAATTACATCCCTTTGTTCAACCAAACTTCAAATGCCTGCAGCTCCAACAGATGGCGGCACAACGGGACACATTTTCTAATAATAATAAACTGAGGAATTGAATCAAATCTTAGTAAATTGCAGAGAATGATAGAATGTTTTAATGTGCAGATGATTTCTATTTCAACTTCATTCTGGTTGTTAAAGTGACCATCACACACTTTTGGGTTTACACACAGGTAGTCAAAATTTCACTTCAAAATTACTGAGTATCACTCTAACTACTGCACAATTCTATCAGTGTATAAGAACAAATACTTACTTCTACGGGAGCAAACTTGAATTTATCCTTAATTGACGGCCAGATGCTAGTAATGAAAGTGGCTAGATTTACCTGGTCCACACCACCAAGGATTGCCTGTATGGTACAAAAAGGTCAAAGGTCAGGTAATTACTATTTGCATGACAAGGTTGTGCACAAAACATTCATGCACAATACAAACTTTTTTGCCGGCTTGATAGAGATGAGTATTTCGTGGGATGAAAATACAGATGGGATCCAGAGATGCCAACATTTGAATTTTAAAAAGAGGGAGATTTTGTGAGGGAGCGCTTGCGCGACCGAGCCCCTCACGGCCGGGGGTCCAGGGACAATGCCCCGGTTGGGTCGAGGGGGCGAAGCCCCCAAAGCTCCTGCATTTCTATTGCTTTAAAGCACTTTCGAGCCCTTAAATACAGACATGCCAACTTTGGAATACAGCTTTCAGTATTCCACAGACCAAAAATCAGTATTTTTGACCCAAGAAATGACATGAAAAGGTTAATGTAAAAGGCTAAACTTTAAAAGCTCATAACTTGAAAAAAGCTTCCTATATACATATGGACTGCATCAGGAGATAGAGCTCTTTAAAATACAGCTTTTCCAGAAAAAATGGACAGAGCTCCACCGTCCGACAGCCCCATTTAAGGAACTGTCAGTAGAAACTAAGTCCATCTGGTATTTTTTTTTATATTACATGAAAAAGGAGGGAAGTCCAAATTTTGAAGGATCATAATTTGACAACTGCATCATGAGAGAGCTCTTTGAATAACTCTCCTGAAAAAAAATGGAGTTCCGCCATCTGACTGTCCCCATTTAAGGAACTGCCAGTATGAAAATGAACACAATCCACATGGAGAATAATGTTTAAGTACAGTAGCACATTAAAAACTAAGTCTAAACTTTAAAAGCTCATAACTTGAAAACTAAGCGACCTATGCACATATGAACTGCATCATGAGATAGAGCTCTTTAAAATACAGCTTTTTCAGAAAAAATGAACAGAGCTCCACCGTCTGACAGCCCCATTTAAGGAATTGTCAGTAGGAACTAAGTCCATATAGAGTATTTCTGAAAAGCTACATGAAAAATATCAAGGCCTGAACTTTTAAAGCTTGAAAACTTCAAAACAAAACCGCTATAACAATGCATTGTTTGTTGGTATATCCCTTTGCATTGTTGCAGTTAAGTAGTTAACTAAAATACCATCAGAAGACATTTAGCATACAGCAGTTAAATGGTTAAGTCAAAATATTAATGTGAGTGAACCATCCGAAAGTCGGGAGAAAAACGATGTCGGAAACCAGTTTAACAGACTTTATAAATTGAAAATCTTTCAAATCTATGTTCTTTTATTGACTCTGAATAGATATTGCCCTGTTTCTTTAACTTTATTGTTCTTATTTATTTTCTTTCATTAAATATATGGAAAATCGGGAGATTTGCTAGCAAAATCGGGAGACGGGAGAATAAACGAAAAACCGGGAGTCTCCCGCGGAAAACGGGAGAGTTGGCATCTCTGGGGATCTGGCACAATGAAAATTAATGGTTGGTTTCAAGAGAGTCAGCCGCTAGCTTCAAGTTCCTTCTTTGAGCCACCTGTGTCTGCCAAAGGGCATGTCTTTTAGATATGAAAAGTAGAACTAAAGATTCAAATCATATTGTCCTTCCTTGTAGTGCGGATTTCTATTGCGTTCATCAATTCATTTGCTTAAAGGTACATTTCGTGATCCTAGCACCTCATTTTTTTGTTTATGGTTCACTAGATATCCCCGAGAAAAGGTTAATTCCAAAATTTCAGTTGATTTTGTCAAGACGTTTTTATGTTATGAGGGAATGTTTATATCTCAGTGCCCCATAGGCTACTGTTGGAATTGCTGTCATTTATCATCCCTCTTTCTAAAGCACAGATTTTTCTTATTCCTCCAAAAAAACTGTCCCATGCAAATGTTTATACATCATTTGTGCCTGTCCAGCACAAATTCCAATGTTCTATGACAACCAAAGACCTTTTCAGAAACGCGGAAATGTTCAAAGCAAAATACAAAATACACAAGCGTCTTATCGCTTGCGTTCGTTCACAGTGTTTGCCATGATGCGCATTACACAAAGGACAAACATGCGTAGGTGCTGGCGCCCCACATTTACATGTATGACGCTATTAGGACGCTTATGGGTCATAATTCTTAAACTTCATTTTGAAAAGGCCTTTTTGCATTTAACTACAGTAGACTATTTGATGGACTCTGTTACCTTGATGACCAGCGTGAGTTAAATTTATTATGGTATGGTAGTCAGTACCAAACTGAAATTGTACACTGGTACTTACAAAACACGCAAAACAAACAAAAGCAAAGGCATGCAAAATTAATACATTTGTCATCCTGGTTTCCCCATCACTTAGAAATAAGGCAACATCTTATAATAGGAAACAATGATTGGTGATCATGAACAAAGAGAAATTCAACTATAGCACCAATAAATTTATACAATCCTGTAAAAACAGTACTTTGTAGAAAGTTAATAACCTCACCAGAAGTTCACCAGTTTTGGGTTTTTGTGTTCAGACCCCACCGTTCTCTGTTTTTTTGACTATTTTTATTTTTTTTTATTTTTATTTTTGTTTTATTTAGCTGAGTAGATCATTCAGTGTTCAGACACTAACTGCTTTCCAATGATGCCCAGGGGTCCAGGATGATTTGGGACAGCCGGGTAATTTTCACCTATCTTATCGAAACTGGCTGCGATACATATACAGTCTGATATACATGTATATGGGGCCGACAGCTTAAGGTCCCCTCCGAAGGACGGTATATTATAATGGTTTCGTATGCCCAAGTCAAAGAACCACGGGAAAGTGGAATTCATGTTAAATCAATAGTCCTCCGCCTTCAAATCAATCCAGAATTGATTACCAATTAAATCCCAGCAAGTGGCCCCGCCCGGGCTCGAACCGGGGACCTTCTCCAAAGGCACTAAATACTCTAACCAGTTTTGGCCACGCTCTCCCATTAAACTATCATAGGCCGAATCAATTTTGCTGTCATGTTTATGTCCACAGTGGCCAAATTGGGTGATATACACGGGGGTTAAAAACCTGTTCCTAGCCATAACATTGACAATGAGGTTGCAGCAATAAATATGAGCAATTTGTCAATCGGTGAAATAGATACTTGCTTCCAGGCCGGATTACTGGAAACCAGAATCAAAATACTGAATGCATGATGAAAACGTGTTGTGGCCATTATAGTCTGAGGCAATGTCTAAAATACTGAAGTAGTTAGATCCCTGGCAGAGCCCCTATTCCTATCAGGTCACAGGTCACAGGGGGTCAGTTATAGGTCAACTGTTGTAACCCAAATGAGTCTTGCACAACGATTTTTTTTTTCGTTAAGTAGGATAAGTTAATTCTCAATGACTGTTTGTAACTTGATATGTGGTGCTGTTGAAAGATACTACTTTTTATATGCATCCCTTTTGATTAAAAATGGCCACCAATGGACCTCTCGGGACAATATTTACTTTGGTACATCAGAAATCTTTGCCGAGATTATCATAGCGCTAAAAATTATGTGGGAATTAGGGTTTTTTTGGGTGCCTGGGAATCCATGTTATATGCTAGACTAATACAGATATTTCAGTCTTGCTCTGCACAGTCAGGGGCAAGACAAATCGGTGTTGAAACAGCATAAGCTACTTCATAACAAAACAGACATAGGCATCAACTTTTTTTGTAGATGAAGGAGGTAGCCTAGATTCCAATGAGTATCTCGAAAAATCCTGAAAAGCTGTAACTGTTGTGCGTTTTGTAATGCCAGTGCGGAGAGTGGGGTGGGCGTCTATGTTTATTTTTGTTAAATCTATTGTTTATTTCTTTTCTTCGTACGTAGTTTGTTGTTAGTTTCCAAAGTTTTAAACCGGTTTTGTCCCTGTTACAATGTGCAACAATTAGTCAGGCTTTTGCCTTCTGTTGCATCCCCCGCCAATCTTATTTTGTTGTTAATTCCTTTTGGACTGTTTTTGTGTGTTTTTTAATGATCAGGAAATCAACTATGATCCTGAAAAGCATGTGAACTTGGGCAAAATGACCCAAACTGGGGTGAACCCAGGAATTAAAATGCAGAAGACATTTGGAATAAAAACTCCTGCAATCAGGAAATTTTCTGAAAACTGGATCTATGAGATAGGCAAACTGCTTAGGGGTAAATTTACATGAAGAGATAGTTTTGCTAGAATTAAAACCCACTTGTGGAGATGAAAGTCAAAATGGTCAACCTCGTTTGTAGGCTATTATTCCCGTTTTTTAACTCTGAAACAAGACTTAAGCTAAGAATAAAGCAGGCTCCTAGTGTAACAAGGCCAAATCCGCTTGTGAGTTTCACTAAAATCAGTCCAGCACTGAATGAAAACAGCATTTCTCCCCACATTTTAAAACTTCAACTGCAAAAACTCCCCCTATTTGAAGTTGAGGGAATTTATTTTGCCATCTTTTTAAAGCATATTTAACGAAATCTTCAAACAGTTAACAAAAAGCAAAGCATGAACTTGGTGCTACAAAGTGCAAAGTTCAACTTTGGGGCGTGACAAGGCGGCCTTACAAAATTCGGTCCGTAAGTTGTGTTTGGGGCCTACCTCAGGCGCAGTTTTAATCTTTGAGACCCTGTCACCTGATCGTAATTAAGAAGAGCCATATTCGTCCTTATTAGTGATCAGTCGAACCAATAAGCACCCACCCAACTTTTCAAGCTGATAAATAGTTTTCCTATAGCTGCCACCCCAAAACCATGCTATTCCATTGTTTTAATAACTACGCATAGCACAAAGTAAATGAGGCTTATATTTATAGTAACTGGTTTGAATCTTCGTGTGATTAACAATGTCACAGAAAATTGAAGTGTAAGGTACAGGCTACTTTGGGTCAGGGAGAAAAGGGCAAATCTGCGTAAATTACGTACACACCTCCTGGTAGACATCCGTTCAAGGACAAAGTGTAAATAAATAAATCAATCGATCAATATGAAAAAACAAAATGTTCGCCCCCCCCACAATAATTCACTTCGGACCCCTTTGAAAATGAAAAAGAACCTGACCGATACCAAGGTATGCTGACAATTGTGTCAGATATAGCCACACAGTATTACTGACTTAAGTACAGGAGAATATCAGTGATCTGTTCTTAAAAGAGTCAACAAATACTTCGATAAGTTTTGGGGCAAAATATGGGTAAAACATCTCAAGCAACCCTGCCAAATTTGGAAAATTTGCACTAAGCGCCCATAGTAAATGACTTTGGTAATGTACATCGTAAGCGCCCACCTAAAATAACTTACTTAAGCACCCTGGGCACTAATTAGGATGAATACGGTACTCTAGCTTTGAGGTGACTGGATCAATTGTGATGATACTGTCCCACAGTTGCGGACAAATGTGCGACAAGAAACATCGGTGAAGTTCGTGGAAGCATACATGTGGGTAACTGAGTGCCTGAGTGTGTGTGAATTTGATGCTGCAACAAGAACAAGAACAAAACAAAAATCCACTTAAAGTGTGTAACAGTACCGAATAAAGATGGAACCCATTCATCCTTGGCCACAAAAGGAGGAGAACAGAAACGGAAATTAAAGAACATTCAAGATATGAAATCCGCTGTGCAGATATTTCCCTGTCTTTAGAAGATATGAGAACAAACTATTTCAAATCAAGTAGGAGAAAAATAAAATACACCGGTCCTCGGACCGCATGTTTCCCCTTGCCGTCGTGGTTTGTAAATCGATAGGCCTCATATGACCTTTTGACTTGGCATGTGACCTTTGGACCACATCAACAAATGAGGGGATCCAATGTTGCACCTATGACTCAAGTTTGGTTGTGCCATGAATTCAACTTCATTGAGGTCAATTGTTACATTTAAGCATATTTTACAACTTGACTCACATGACCTTTGGCCCTTGGATGTGACCTTGGAACCTCATCCGCAAATGAGGGATCCCATGTGTCTCGGACTAACGTTTGAGTTTAAATCCACAAAGTTTGTGGATATTACAGGAAAATGCTTCAACCTTTTTCACATCAACAGACAACAAACTCCAGACATCAACATGGACAAAGTGATCCCTTCTGTGTCTTCCTGCCTTAAAGCGGCGACACAAAAGGCAGGCGACACAACATAAAAGCACTTAATCAAGGAATGGCTGTGAAAGGTTAATGTGATTTTCATATGCGGCATCTCCATTGGAAGTGTAAAAAGAACAATTATTAAAAGAGTTTAATTTGCCCAAAAAATTCTCTTTTAGGACCAATGCAGTGCCCCAAACTGGTTTGATATGTCTTGACCCAATCACTGATTTCACCAACCTTCAGTACATCTTTCGCATACAAACACCTCAGAGGGGGTTATTCAATCCACAATACACCAGGGTTGGTGTTACACCATCAGGAACATAACACCATCCTTTGATCTCACTAAGTTATACCCAATCACATCAAGCATACAATCTCCCTGTTTGACTCCTTATGATCCCCACTAAAAAAAGATCGTTAGCTTCATATCCTCACTAACCAAACTTCTCGACGTAAACTTTTAAAAAAAATGGATGAGTGGTCACTTCGACAGAAGTATCGGTGACTTCTGTAACATTTCACCAAAAAATTTCGAAGATAATTTCCTTCTTTAAAAAAAATATTGCGGTCCTTGCTGAGGACCGATAGTGTAACCTGCCGTCGCAGTTGTGAATGATAAGTCTAATATGTTCCTTGACCTTGGCATGTATGTGACCTTTGAGCACATTCACCATAAATGACGGGAGGGATCCAATGTGCACCTATGACTCAAGGGGGGCGAGTCGAACCTTCTTTGTTTTGATCTGTTTGCAAATTGAACGTCACCTTTCACTTGAGTCAATTGGACATTTTAAGGCATATTTACAAAAACTTGACCTCACATGACGTTGGCCTTGGCATGTGACCTTTGACCTCATCAGCAAATGAGGGGATCCCATTGTTTGAATCTATGACTAACGCTTTCGGTTTAAATCATCAAAGTGGGATATTACAGGCAAATGTTAACCTTTTTCACATCAACAGACAACAACTACAGTAGACTTACAGTGGACAAAGTGGAGATCTCTATGTGTCTTCCTCCCTTAAAGCAGGCGACACAAAAGGCAGGCGACCACAAAAAAATAATACTAATCAATGTGAGATGGTGTTGAAAGGTTAATGGTGATTCATATGCGCATCTCCCATTTGAAGTTTAAAAGAAAAATATTGAAAATGACGTTTTTTAATTTGCCCCAATTTCTTTTAGACCAATTGCAGTGCCCCAATACTGTTTGATTATATCTTGCCCCAAACTGATTTTCATACCTTCAGTACATCTTTCGCATACAAACACCTCAGAGGTTATTCAATCCCACAATACACCAGGGTTTGGTAGTTACCCCTCAGGAATAACAAATCTTTGATCTCACTTAAGGTATCCCACTCACCTACAAGCATATCATTCCCATGTTTGACTCCTTTGAATCCCCCACTAAAAAAAGAAGTTAGTTCATATCCTCCTACCAACTGTACTCGACCGTTAAACTTTTTAAAAAAAAAATGGATGTTTTTTTTTTTTTTTTAACAAAGTTGTGACTGACGGGACATTCTGGAACATTTTCACCAAAATAATTTCAAGGATAATTTCCTTCTTAAAAAAAATAGCGGTCCTTGACCGCTAGTGTCACCTGCCGTCGCAGTTTGGAGTGATTAAAGGTCTAAATATTTATTTTGACATGACATTTGAAATTGACAAAAACCGTTTGACATCATAAACAAATTAGGGTTTGAATGTAAATATCAATAACGAAAGTTTGGTTCACATTGAACTTCAACTTTTCTGATTTTACATTTTCGCCTATTTACAAACTTGACCTCACAGACTTTGACCTTGTAGTGTGACCTTGACCTTGGTATGTGACCTTTGACCTTGGTATGTGACCTTTGACCTTGGTATTTGTGACCTTTGACCTCATCAACACAGTGCACCTATGACTTAAGTTGGTTTAAATTCATGAAGTATGCAGATATTACAGGCAAATGTTAAGCCTTTCATCAACAACACAGACTACATCAAAACGACACACAACAGTGGGACCAAAGTGATCCTATGTGTCGTCCTGCATATGATCAGGCGACACAAAAAGCGATGGCAACAAAAATACTGAAATCTCTTATTTATGATTTCTTGATACCAATTGCCATTGAGTTACTTTTACGTCATCTCTAGCTCACAATTTGCTTCACTCGTTCTTAATATCTGTGGATGGCATATGTTCTACTGAAAAAATCTGACAATATTAAAAAAACTGGAAAATCACTCTGTGATTTCCCAGTCCAGTCCCCTGCCAGGTTTTTACTGTTATGTCACCCTCAGAAATCAAATGTTACAATTTACCCTCATTTTGAAATATCCGATCTTGGAGGGGAAATTGCGAATATGAGTTGGATATTAAACAACATATATGAAAGAGTGTACAATAGAGTCATAATTTGTGTGAACTAAATAAACATTTCTGGAACTACGCTTTCAAGTGCCGTTTTATGTTCCACGTGCAATTTCTCTATATAATCTGTGGATAACACTCGCTTTGTTGGGGTCGAATGGGCGACCAATCGCGCGTTTGACGTAATTGACAGTGCCGAACAATGTCAGCCATGAATAATAATCTGTGACACTTTATTAACGCTTAGTAAAACATTAAAAGTTTACTTACGTGAATTAGTAATGCGTCCATTGAGTTTTGGAACCCTGACTTAAATAGGGCATTTTTGACATTTTGAATCATTTTAATTGTTGCGAACATGGTCGCCCATATAACATTCAAACCAATCACAGTCCGCTCCGTGTGCGCGGGTGATTGACAAACATTGACATATGCGCATGGTCACCTAATCGGTCCTTGACTATAAAAACCTTATCCTTATAGTAATGCAGTTTATCGCCACAGCAAAAAGAAGTTTAGTCCTCTGTAGTGCAGTCTTGAACTTACTGTGCTTCTTCTACACTGACTTGGCTGTATGCATTGGAGTCTAATTCTATGTGAGTTGGATTTCAAAGAAATGACACCCTGAAGAGGAAAATAAGGGAAAAATTTCTGGTTAGATTAGAGTTTTATGCATAGATTAATATTAAATATACACAGTGCTGTTAACTTCCAATTTAAAAAATACTACAAGTTAAAACTTGGCAAGATCGTCCCTGGTGAATTGAAGAGCAAATATGCAAATGAGCTCATTAATGTATGCAAATGCATGATCTATAGTGCATAGGTATTCCTTGCATCCACCATACCCACATACCAAGTTTTTGACATTGGGATCTGAAGTTTCTTATTAGTGCATGAGACAATCAGAGCAAATATGCAAATGAGCTCTTCATATGCACAAAAATGATGATGCAGGTATGGGTAGTGCAGCATCCACCACTACCTATACAAGTTTGGTCAAATTTGGACATTGTGTCTGGTAGAAGTTCATTTTTTTTTTAATTATAAGCAGTAACCTATTGAACAGCAGAAAGGAAGAAAGATGTAAGAGACTTGCACAGTTTCCTGGGAACAAAAGCAGAAAACTTGGTAAGAGTTTGAACAGGTTTTCAGGGGAATTAGAGCAGAAAAGTCTGAATACACAAAGAATGACCTTGACTTAGGGCCTACCCGGACCCCTGTGTCACAACACAAGTAGTGGTAGATACTGAGATCTTGTGTGCAAGTTCATCTAGATTTGACAAAATCCCCCGGGGGATATCTTAAAACTTGTTCTATTTTTCAATAAAATAATGACATTGTGCATGGGTATTTTAACCATACCTCAAAATTTCAGTTTTTGAGATGGGAGGGCCATTTTGATTTGACCCCTTCGTACCCTTTGAGATATTAATGCTTTATTATTTTGCTCCACTAAATCCTCATCATGGCCAGTCACCCCTGTTGTGGGGACAAGCCAGATTCAAAAACCTTGGATTGACCGACTTGCAAACAGTGGGTCAAAGTACAAAGTCATTGTTCTATTAACTAAATGTAACCTATGGTTACTTTATCAAACAATTTCATGACGTGACCGCCAAACAAGTTCTTGAGATATGGTCACGCAGAATTCTGACATAAAACAAACCCCCCTGCCCCGGTGTTGGCCGGGGTTAATAAAAGCAACTGGCAGTTTGTAAACCCCTGCCAATTCTCGGATTTTGTCCTGCCTAGTAGTGCACTTTTTTCCAGAACTTTCCTACAACATAAGACCTAAACACAAATGCATCACATGCTTTCCCCTTTTTAGAAAAGCAGCAACCAAGTAAATCATATAACAAACATACCACACACACATTACAGGTCCATCGTAGGCAAATACTTACATGAGTCCGTATCTGTATACTCAACAAAAGCTTTTATTCCTTCTCCAAGTCCCTCTTTTCTCTTGGACAGCTATCTCCTGCCTCCAGGCTCTGTGGGCATTCCTTGGCCTCTCGTTCAGGTGCCTCAGCTGCATTCTTTAAAACTACAAAATTGACGGCAACATTTTTAAAAATGAAATCGGAACAAGATGTTGATGCATTGATAAGAAAGTACTTTCTATATCTTACTTCATAAAAAAAAGACCATTATCTTCATCAAAACATAAGGTCACCGAACTCATTGTTTGGTCTGCTGTCCGTGCTTTGTGAATGGGCCAAAGGTCACATGATGTCACCAAGGTCCATGAATGTCACCACGTCACATGATGTCACCAAGGTCACATGATGTCACAAGGTCACATGATGTCATCCAATGTCACATTATGTACCAAGGTCACTTGATGTCACCAAGGTCACATATTTCACCAAGATGTGGGGCACTACCCAGGTCCATTGTATGCAAGTACATTAAAATGTGTGCACAGCAGCATTATTTAGTGTTAACATCTGGCTCACATTTTACCACAAGACTTGTCCGACGGGACAACCACACTACCAAAGCATCCATATGTGCTCTCTGCTGATGTCCCAAAAAGGATCAATCAACATCATCTCAATAACTTTTTTCAACTGAAAAAATGCAGAATTATTTTTTTTCTCAACAAAGGTGGAAACATTGTCTTATCTATGACTTCCCTTACCTACATTGTTCTATTGACCAAGGCCTGTTCACCTTGGAGACCTGCTGCGGTAATGGGTACGACCTGAGGCGAGGAGTCCACGCTCGTCCCCCAGATTTTCAAGGGCCGGCCAGTGCAACACGGGGGTACCGGACGCCGCTCCAGACGCGGCGCTCTACGGGCCGCGGTCCCATCTCCGATCCAGTCGTTCCAGGGAACCGCCCCTCTACAAATAAAAGACAACTCTTCCCGGGCCCTGCCAGTGTCTCCGGGCTCCATAGCTTTGCAGCTCTGACCACCAAAATGATGGCGGGCTCCGCCTTCAGGTGCGGGAAATATTGACCGATTCCTTTCGGCCAGGGGGCGCAAACCCACGCGAAGCGGGCTGCGCCGCCGCCGAGCAGAGAGGAACTTCCTAGGCTTAGGATCGACCTGACCCATGTGCAACGGCTGTTCACATGGAACCTTCTCCACGGACTCGGCCCTCAGGCTCGCACTGAGTATTTGCCTACTACCACCAAAGATCTGCGCCGGTGGCCGGCTCCGCCGCCTCTCGGCCGTCGCTTAGTTGTCACCACCGCGTCCCTCCTACTCGTAGGGGCGTACTCACGCCGCCGACGGCCGGTATGCGCGTTCACGTCAGCGCCATCCATTCAGGGCTAGTTGATTAGGCAGGTGAGTGTTACACAATCCTTAGCGGATTTCGACTTCCATGGCCACCGTTGTGCTGCCTGTCTATATCAACAACACCTTTTATGGGGTCTGATGAAGCGACGGAGCGGGAAGTGAGGCGCTCCTAACCGGGCGTACGGTTCATACCGCAGCGCCCAGTCCTGCTTACCAAGAGTGGCCCACTGGGCTCCTCGCAATCAATCTGTTGTCCGGCTCCAAGTCAGCGAGTCGGACTTCATACCAATTTAAAGTTTGAGAATAGGTTGAGGTAGTTTCGGCCCACAAGGACCTCTAATCATTCGATTTACCAGAGAAAAACTGTTTTCAATGAGCGCCAGCTATTCTGAGGGAAACTTCGGAGAGAACCAGCTACTAGATGGATCGATTAGTCTTTCGCCCCTATACCCAAGTCGGGCGTTCGATTTACACGTCAGAATCGCTGCGGACCTCCACCAGAGTTTCCTCTGGCCTCATCCTGCTCGGGCAGAGTTCACAATCTTTAGGGTCTAGGGCACCATGTCTTCCTCCGCCTCACGAGCAAGCGACGAGACGGGCTGGTGGTGGTGCCGCCTCGCCCAGGACGAGGATCCCCACCTCGGGGGGGGGAAATTTGGCCTACACCGTCCTTGATTTCATGCGCCTAGGGGCTTTCGTATACGGCCCTTCGACTTGCGGGCCCGTTAGACTTCTTGGTCGTGTTATATAAAATGTTCAGGTTTCATCTTTGAGAAAAGGTCCCCAAAATGTTTTTTTTCTGCATTTTTTTTTAATCCATTACACTTCGGACTCCCCATCGAGACTATTTAAAGTACACAAGACATCCAGAAAAGGACCTCCAATTTTTTTAAACATTTTTTTTCCATTTCGTTTTCTTTTCATGGTTTATCCACCTGTTAAAATGAATAAGCCGAAAAAAAAAAACAGGGGGGGGCTTCTTCATGTAGTATTTGTGAGTGTGAGGTGTATCGGCCACCCCCGTGTTACGGGACAAAACCGGATTTAAAACTTTGGTTTAACTAACTAACAGGTAATAAGCAAGATTGATTTAGTAGCTTCTGTCATGACAAAATGCCACGCATGCTTCTCTATCGGGCCAATAAGAGGTCTTTCACCTCACTCATGCATAACCTATAACAAAAGGTGTTAGTTACCGTAGAATTCGTCATTCGATCATTTAATACCGACCTCAAAAGTGCTTGTGCATTTTCAAAGGGTGACCATATGTTTTATGCATATGTATCCAACATGCATGTCGTTCTTTAGATTTAGAAAGTCTCCAGTAATGTGACTGGACTTTGCCATTCCCGGCAAGATGGGCGCTAATCCGAAAGGTGGACGACCCCTCTATGGGACCAGCAGGGGCAAATTCAAAATCTATTAGGTTTTAATTTTCATTTCTTTGTTTGTCCAATAAACATTCCAACATTCTCAGTAGGTGTTCTAAAGCAATCAAGTGCCAAAATTGGGAAAAATTTGATCCTAAAAACCTCAAGCCCCGTAGGAGACTATTTGCACAACTACTAAACATACTGCACACATTATTTTAAAAGGCTACTCTGTTTACTGCAAAGTCATTCTCAAACGACACTGAAACCTCTGAATTGTGAATCTTTTCAAGCTTAATTAGGTTTACTGGCAACACTAATCACCTACGTCCCACTTTATTGTTATCATCTTCTTTAAGTCATGTAAGTCAGGCGGGTCTTCTCACCCACACTAAGTGCCAGCTTTTAACGAGAGTGTGTACGCCAGCGCTGTCAAAATCAACTCTCGCGATATAATGCTGCGACCACTGAATATCGCATGACATCACTGCCTCGAGGAAGATAAATTGCACTATACACACATCTATCCATACCTTCTTTATCAGCATGGACCTGCGCGGCTTCTCTCTTTCTCCCTTAGTCTTGCGTATAAGGTTTCCTGTATCACAGAACAAAAGATCATTATAACATCAGTCTCAATATCCCAACCACAGTTCATGCCTTCATATATATCAGTGTACTGATAATAAATTGACATCAATGTTTTGCTGGGTATGATTTATGATATATTGTAGTCTCAATTCCCAGACACAGTTCATGACCCATATACATCTGTGTACTGAGATATTAACCTCCATGGTGCGATGGTAGATTTATATAATTTTGAATCTCAATTTCTGCGACCACTGAATACGCACGACATCACTCACTGCCTCGGAAGAATAAATGCACTATAACACACATCTCTCCATATACCTTCTTTATCAGCCTTGACCTGCGCGGCTTCATCTCTTTCTCCCTTAAGTCTGCGTAAGGTTCCTGTATCACAGAACAAAAGATCATTATAATCATCAGTCTCAATTCCCAGACACAGTTCATGACCCATATACATCTGTGTACTGAGATATTGACCTCACTGGTTGCTGGGTATGATTTATGATATATTGTAGTCTCAATTTCCCAGACACAGTTCATGACCCGTATACATCTGTGTACTGAGATATTGACCTCACTGGTTGCTGGGTATGATTTATGATATATTGTAGTCTCAATTTCCCAGACACAGTTCATGACCCATATATATCAGTGTACTGATAAGAATTGACCTCAATTGTTGCTGGGTATGATTTATGATATATTGTAGTCTCAATTTCCCAGACACAGTTCATGACCCGTATACATCTGTGTACTGAGATATTGACCTCACTGGTTGCTGGGTATGATTTATGATATATTGTAGTCTCAATTTCCCAGACACAGTTCATGACCCGTATACATCTGTGTACTGAGATATTAACCCATTGGTTTCTGGGTATGATTTATGATATATTGTAGTCTCAATTTCCCAGACACAGTTCAAGACCCATATACACCACTGTACTGAGATATTGACCGACTGGAGCCAATCAAAAGGCTAATATGAAAAGGCAGATAGTTCGAGGGGTTAATATTTAACAAAGGGGTTTCACTTACCTCTCTTTCTGCCTGCTTTTTGCCTTGCCTTGTTTGACATACTCTTGCCTGATCTCAAAGCCTTTGTTCATCATCTCAATTTCTCGCTTCTTCTTTTCCAATTCCACCCGCCCAAGCTCACGACATGTATTGTGACAATTCATGGCGCCGGGCCCTTTGTATTCATCGGATGCATCGCAGCAATCTGAAAGAGAGAAATGAATGTTGAGAGTTCTGTAATTTCCGATACGGTGGATTATGGCGATTTATGATTAGAATAATGACTTAGATCAGTCTTGAGTTTGTGTTATGATGTACTCTTGAACCTGACAAAGTTTGTATTTGGCTCTAAGAATTAGATGACCTTCAAAGGGAAAAGATTAGTCTTAGTTGTGCGGATATTGAATACTAATACCACAATATACCCCCAACTGGCATCATAACTAACACGGCCAAAACTTAGATCAGGCTAAAAAATGCACTAAGTCCAAATAGATGTGATACATTTTTTCATTGTACTAACACACATATAGGCACAAATTGCTGGCCGGGCCAGCGATACCCTTGTGGTTTGCCATCCATGGTCATGGGACGGGTGCCAGAGGACCTGGTTCGAATCCCACCCAAGATTGTCCAATCTTCTTACCTTCTATCCCTTGACCCCTTCCTTTTCTCCCAGGAGATAGGCTAAAAAGTGTTAGGGTTACTGTGTTCCAGTATATCCCAAATTACAAAACCACATGATTGGGGTATATTGTGGGATATTACATTGTAACTCTACCCCATTTAGAAGTAACAATTGATACTACAAAATTACCATGATTGGTGTCAATCAGGTGTTTGATATTACCTCAAAATACCAGTTAACTTCAGAGATACACAAAGACCACACTTGATATGCAGATACAAGATCTCAAAAAATAAAACCTAGGAAGCAGGGGGGGGGTTATAGGACATGCCAACCCTAACAGCTACAGTGAATTAAAAAACGGCATCAACGTCTGTTGTAACCCGATGCTAGTATTTTTTCAAAAATTTAAGAGGAGGGCGCTCTTACGCATATTGGACGGTTACAGACAGACTTGGTCACTTAGAGGCAAAATGCCCGTTATTACAAGATTTGCAAGTGGGGTTAATCCCACTAAACCCCGACGGAGTTCTGAAGTTCAATAAATTCTTCCCAAAAAATTATCACGATATTACCAAGATTGATAGAACAAAGTTTTAAGAGGTGATTGTGCCATGACACGGGACCGATAGTCTGACGTAGAAAATTCCGTGTCCCTACGATATGCCAAATCGAGCAGGTCATGTCCTGGCCCCCTGATCGTTGAGGTTTGATGAATCCGTAAATACAGGCTTTCCCCCAAATGCTTATGTCGCCTGCTGATCATGCAGTGATAAAATAGTGTCAAAGTCGCATGGGGTCATTAGGGGTCAAGCTGCACCCTGGCAGATAAAGCTCAAGTGAGTGGTTATTGTGACCAAGTATGAAGTGACTCTGTTACTGCATTTTGAGAAGAGGAAAGAAATGAGCAACCTTAGTTTACAGCCACAGTGGAAAAGCTATCTCATGTGTCTTCCAGCTACAGCAGGCGACACAAACACACACAACAAATTATAAGGTGAGTAGTTTAAATAAGATTCTTAACAATCCAAACACCATGGAATCATTAATCAAGAGAAAGCTGGTGACCTCAGAACTGAACAAAATTACCAGTTTTGATTTTTATCTGTCTTCATAAAACAGTAGGGGCTTAAAAAACTGCCAAGATTATGTATTTAACATTACGCCCCAAAACCCGCCCCAAAAAATGAACAGTACTTTTAGAATGCATGACGTAGGCAAATGGACTCCCAATCACATGAACACAGTGCATATTGACTTCACGAGGTCCGAGCATGGAACATCTACAAACGTACAACAAGAATATGCACACTCTCCATTGGTTAAAACTCCACAGATTACACTCATGTATACCTGACATATTGACAAGATCCACTCATGTTCAACCACATCTTGCTAAAAATTTCCTTTCCAAGACCTGTTTGTCATAGGTCATCGCATTTGTTGTTTAGTTATCAAAGAGGAATCGTTTTATGGGTGACTTTTTGCAGTAAACGGCTTTTGCACAGTTATGACAGAAAAAATGAACTAATCACAAACCAGGGTCGAGTTTTTCTCGTTATGCCTCTAGGACGCGAGTTTGGAAAATTAGCTAATATGGACGCACTGAATTTCAATCGAGGGGTTTGGGGGTACAAAAAATTTCAACTGGACGCAGGCACAAACCATCACGTCCAGTGTTTTTTTTACTATTGTCGGAATTGAATAACGTATCCCAATTACATTTTCTAAACCGGAGATAAAAATGTGTACGAATCACAACCCAAAAAACGCAAGTTTGGCTCAGCTGATTTCTTTGCTGTACATGCCACATATCCATCACAAGTTCATTTCATCATAAAAATTTGCCCTTGATGCTTGCCGATGAAGCTGGATATGGGGGGTAGCAATCACAAAAATATTTAAACGTGGGCCATAAATTTCCATAACTACAGCTTAACCAATTAGCGAACGTAAGCACGGTCCATGACCATTTCTGAAACACGTCATGAATACTAAGAATCTGGCATGCTAGGGAGTCCAAATGGCCCGATGGAATTTAAGTGATGTGAAGTAAGACTTCCTTACCTAAAGCGGCCGAGCTGCATGAGAGCCAACGAAAACGTGCGTGGATCGGTACCCGGTCGGAAAATGTTTCTCGTTGCATCTCGGCCGTCAACACTATTTTTTGTCGCGCAAATGACTCTAATTGCACCTTCTGGCATCTGGGCGCGCCCGTCTTACGGAAAATGACGCGCTGTTCTTTGTTGCCATCTGGCAGTCTTTACGGAAAATGACGCAATGGTTACTCGTGGCATCCGGGGCCTTTACCGGAAAATGACGCGATGTTACTCGTGCACCTGGGACGTCATCCCGGAAATGAGGCGATGCTTGTCACTGCATTTCGGACGGATTGCACGCAGAAGGCACAATGCTTTTATCAGGCGGGTGACACTGTGTACAAATGCCATAGACAATTTCGATGGTGATCGCGCCACCATTTTCGTAAGCTACTTTTTTTAAATTATGATCAACGCATTATGACGTAACCGGAGCAATGCCGTAGCGTAATAGCGCCACGCAGGACTATGACGTAGCGTAATAGCGCCGCTCACGACTGGCGAACTATTGAATACAAATTTCATGCAAATCAGTGTGAAGTACGCATCCATTATTTATTTATTTCTTCATTTATTGTATATCCCTGTTTTTATTGCATGCGCACGCGATGTCCTCGTTGCATCTGAGACGTCTTCCGGAAAATGGCGCAGATGTTCATCTGTTGCATGGCCGTCTTCCGGGAAAATGACGCGATGTTCCTCGTTGAATCTGGGCCGTCTTCCAGGAAAATTACGCGATGTTTTTCGTGCATCTGGGCCGTTATGACTTTACGCTACTATTCCTGTGCCGGGAAAACCGGCCGAGATGCAATGAAACGCAAATTTGGCTCTCGTTGCATCTGGCCGTTAAAAATAAAAAAATAGATGGCACCTCGTTGCAGTTGGGCCGTCAGTCGGCAAAACGACCGGTCAGGGTTAGGGTTAATCCTTTTAACCTTTCAAAAATGCAAAACCCTGTAATTTGTTAGAAGCGAATATGTTTTTCTGTGATTGTGGGCGTTTCGAATAATTTCTCAAAGTGACGAAAACCACTTTCTGGCGATTTGTATTTCCGAGGCTAGGCTAATAGAAGTGTAGTACATGATGGCCGGCTGTGTCTGTATGTTGCCTCAAAACTGTTTGGAATTGGGATGCGAGTGAGAAAGGGCAAACCTTTGAAATAAAACATTCAAAAATGAATTGTAAGCGTCTTATTTAGTGAAAATTGTCTTGGGATATCAAAATAGTTCTGTTTCGTGGTTTGCCCTTTGCTTTGCAGTGTTTCTGTTTGCATTGATGAGTTCTCTTTTGATTTTGTTTTTGTCAATATTTGGGGGATTGAGTGACTAGTCGAGATAAGGCCTTTTTGGTATTGAAGGTGAATTAAAACTTAAAAGGTGCACTCCCCAACTGCCAATTCATTAATGGAGTGAAGTACACTTCTGATCATAACGTGGAGCTATGGGATTTTTTTTACACGTAATTTAATCAATTTGGACCCCTGTTTTCCAGACAAAGGTGAGGGTTAAGGGCGTCCCAATACTTCCACTGGGCCCCTTACTGTTACCATGCAGCGTACCCCTGATTCAAACCATTAACACCCGAGAATGCTATTATTAATGTTTATTGGTATTTATAAGGTGCCAATGTCCAAATTACCGATGTGTTGGCAACACCGATAAAAAAATCCCCCCTGTGTATACAATGCCCAATGAAACCTTGGCTACACGGTGAGCGTGTGTACTTGCTTTAACCGTAACACAAGGATTTCAATCCCGACCTGTCCAGTAAAGTGGGTGTGCAGTGCCATTTTCTTAAAACCAAGTGAGCATGGACAAGTCTCATCTTGGTTGAAGATGACAGTCGATGACGCTGATTTCATCCATTGTGCGTACGGTGAGTATATAGTATCCATTGACCAGAGTGCCTTTGCGTCCCTTTGCTTTCACCCGGCTGGCACTCAATTTAAGAATTCATTTTGTTAATGGGGATACTAGGAAATTATCTTTTCAGTGTATACGTGACTTACCTGTACAGTTAGAGACTTATGTTTCTTGTTTTCCTTTATATTCAAAAGCTTTCCTATGGATATGTAATGATAATGCATAGTGTGTGGAATTAAGCTCAGTCCGCTATTAAAGCTGCAGTATGCATGGGAGGATATGAGATACTTTTGTATCACCCACCACATATGCCATCATTGACTCTCGAAGAAGTATAAGATTTTGGTTGGGTATCCTCTATGCTACAATGGAATCTTCCGTTAGGGCATGCCGAGTTCCCTGTAGTACAATAAACAAAAGAAATGAAGATCAATTAGTTTAGAAATACAAAATACTTGAGGCAAAAGTATAGGATGTCCAAGGACATTAGGCAAAAGTTAGTCTCAAAGGCTTTGGGAGATTGTATATGGAAGAGCAGATTTGTCTTATTCTTCAGCCACATCAAGGCAACTTCAGCATTTAACCTCAATCCCCTACCTACTCCTGCGGCCTTAACACCCAGCAGGCACTAATCACAAGTTTTAGGAATCGCTAAATGTCCAGCAGGCACTCAAGGTATTATGTGCATGTAAAATGCCCCCTGGGCATTTTTATCCTCTTAATTATTCCTTGAAACTGTTAAAGGTGGGGTGTCCGATTAGTTTATCTTGTTCTTTCACTGAATGAAAGCTGGCATCTGCATACACTTACCGTCAAGTATCGTGGGAAACAAACTTCGGTTTTGATAATAACGATAATGCACACTGCAAGGCCTATTCACTACTGTGCAATAATTATTGATGGTTAACCAATTAAAACGGCATTTTTGGTTTATATCTTTGCAAAGAAGTGAATTTGGAAGCGAAATTTCACGACGATAATGAGAAAAATACGGCCCTTCTTCTAAAATAGCAAAATTTATACTAACTTCCGGGTAATCAGGGGGTCCCCAGCGCGATCAGAACAAGCACCTCTAATACTCTACAGGCTGGCATCAGCCTTTATATATGAAGTGTATGCCCTATAGGCACTCATAGGCATTCATATTCCCGATCCAATAAATGACCAGTGGCTCTAATAGGCATTCAGCTGAAAGTTTTTCTCCTTTGTTTTTTTTTTTAGCTAGCAGAATATACAGTTGTGAATACTGTGAATAAGGATTGCCTAGCCCGCACTCATTGGTATTTTTTTCCTTGTAGGGTTCGAGTTTAGGGTTTTATTTTTTATTTATTTATTTTGCCATTATTTTTATTTATTTATTTTTGCCTTCTGAGGGAAAATGCCCACAGGCACTTTTATCAG
This sequence comes from Ophioderma brevispina, assembly GCA_023653785.1. Lineage (NCBI taxonomy): Eukaryota > Metazoa > Echinodermata > Ophiuroidea > Amphilepidida > Ophiodermatidae > Ophioderma > Ophioderma brevispina. The sequence goes on along the minus strand of JAMKCH010072922.1, from coordinate 46,196 downwards.
CATTCAGGTTGCTGAGGGATAAATGTCCAATGGGCACTGATCACCACTGGTCTTTTTTCAATAATGCCCAGAAGGTATTTTTCAGCATAAAAAAACCATGAGTGCCTATAAGTGCCAGTCGTACTGTTACGTTAACTTCTATTTCGAGACATTGGGTGATAATGATATGCATCAAATTTCTTCAGTATCTACTTATTAAAATATTTTGAATGTTTTGCCTTCAAAATGCACGCCATTGTGAGTAGGCGGTCTCTGTCCAAGGCTTGGGTATTATTCTAATGGAAAGGTCTTTAGCACACAGCCTGCCTGTGTGCTGTCTGTCTCTTTACATGGACCTGTGAACCGTTGGGTGATGACATTTGACCTCACACATATGAGGGATCCCACGGTGCACCTATACACAAGTTTTGTTCCAATTGGAACTTCAACTTTTTCACAAAATGAGGTCATTTAAAAAAAAATTAACACTTTATGACACATCACATCCACACCACACACTTGCTAGTGTCCTGCCATTATATAGCGTCGTAATACAAAGAGCATAGAAGTCATCGACCTGAACTCCGAATCATAACCACTATCATGGAAATGTACATATGCTTCAAACCTGATCGGCAATTTGTTTAAGATGGTTAGGGACTTATTTACCTTACTAGCTCCTAGGCCTCCCCTATCATTTACTCCTCTTGGTTTGCCTATCATCCAAAGTTAACCTTTTAATGAATGTGCTGGTAAAGAAGTTCTGTCGTAAAATCATTTTCAATAGCTTATCTGATGAAAATGTGCAACAATTAGAGGTTTCATGGCTGAATATTTTTAGTTTCCGAGTGCATGGCCAAAAAAACAATGACGCGCGGGGCTCAGTTTTGACTATAATAAATGGGCACATGCCCCGCAGGGTCAAGTGCCATTATGAGTCTCAAACTGACGCAAGTGCATGGATTTTTACCAATGCACGAAAACTAAAAATATGCAGACATTAACCTAATTCAATAAACGTTATTACAACATTCAGCAACCATTTTGTTTACAACAAAAAATCTGAATACTTCATGATATCCAATGGCAAGGTAATTTTGCAATTAATAATGCACCACCCGTCCATAAAATGAATCAATCCAACTTCGCGCGTAAACGTTATAAGCACCCCGCGTAACGCCAGTTACATACTCACCGGGCATGACAAATATCAATGCATGTGTTTTTGTCCATCATATTTCTCCTCTTAAATAAACGTTTATGAATATTCTACAATTCCAGACGAATAGTTGAGGTTTTTCAGTTTTCTTTTTGTCCATCTGATTTTTTTTCTGCATCTCTGATTTTTTTCTGGGAATGTCTGACACCACATGCACCTGAGTGATCCCCATTCCCCAATTATTACCGTAACCACTCGGGTATAAGCCCACCTTCGAGTATAAGCCCACCCCAATTTTTAAAGAAAATACAGGAGCCAGCACACACTCGGGTATAAGCCCAGGTGGTAATTTTAGCATTCAGGAAACAATGTGGCAGTAATTCACAAACAAAATCACATTTCAAAACTTGAACTATTCTATGGAGCCATCAAAGTAGGGCCCAATGCATTGAGATGGCTTGTTTGCTCTAATTACTTTGAGGAATGTGATGGGAAAATTTTAATATCTGCTACAACTGAAGTGTACATTAAATGGTATCTGGTGACTAATAATGCTCTTGAAATGATATTTTTTGCAATTTTGTATCCGATATTTGCTCCCAAGTTCTAGCCCCTCCTGGGTATAAGCCCACCCCTATTTTGGAAGTAAAATCTTCCTCTTTGGGGGGTGGGCTTATACCCGAGTGTTTACGGTATTTACCTGGTTCATCACTGCCGTCTTTACAATCACAGTAATCATCATTGACACGGTCCTTGTCGATCTTTGCTGAGCCGTCTAAACATGTAAAGGAATTGGGATTATCATAAAAGGGCTCATCTGAAAAAGACAAAGAAAACAACATACATTAATGATTATACACGCACTCAACTATGTACAGGGTGAGTCAAAAAAAACTTGACCCTGATTGTGTCCGCCATTTTGAGTTTTTAAATAATATATATATAACGTATGTGATATCATCGGAAAGCCTATTTCATTATCTTTAATTTGCTACAAAGATATTCCAATCGGTTAAGTATAGGCCGAGCTGCAGTCTTTTGAATCAAGTAGTCCGGTTTTCACCCTATCCACAGATTCCCATTTGAATGCACGGCGTCCGACTAAGCAAATGTGATTCCGTGGACAGTGCAGAAACCGACTGCTGGATTCAAACGACTGTAACTCTGCCTATACCTAACCGATGTGAATGATCTTTGCAGTAAATTAAAGATAATTAACTAAGCTTTCAGTTGATATCACATGTGTTAGATATATGTTACTTGAAAATTCAAAATGGCGGACACAATCAGGGTCAAGTTTTGTTTGACTCACCCTGTATGATCAGACATCAAAAACCAAAGTTTAAAAAAAGGTAAAAGGTAGTCCTATACTTAATGCATGAATGTTGGGCCTGCCGGTACAGTGCCATTGCAAATACAGCCTCAACAGTGGGAGTTTTTAAGAGCATGCCGAGTTTGATCTAAGGTCCACTAAATAATTGTTTGCTTGTCCACACAGATTTTTAGAAATTTTGATCATCAGGAAAAGTTTTGTTTCTTTTCCTCTCTTCTATTTTCATGTACCAATAAATGGACCATTTTCATCTATGCAGTACTCACCTCTGTGACAACCGCCATACAACACACAGGTAAGTACCACGTAACACTCCATGGTGGCTGCCCAATTTTTTTTAGCAGCTCCATTCTCCCTCGTATTGCTCGGTGGTTACCCATGGTCCACTTTCTAACAACACGGTAACAGCAATGCCCTTCAAGTGAAGACCGCAGCTTCAGCATGAATTAATTCATACCATTCCTTGAAGAATTGAACCATGTTTGAACTGCCGATCTTACTCAGAAGAGTTTTGAGAGCCAATTTAGACTTGGACCGCCAATGCAATCGAAGTCGCCATTTTGGAATTCACACAAAACAACCGTGTGATTTTCGCAGAATAAAAATTAGCCCCACAAACATGTTGACATAAGTAATTATGGCTATTTTTTCACAAATATTACAAATTCGCATTTGTAAATAACAATTAAAATTGTATTCACTACTGGTTTAATCGGTTATACTACTTTTATTTTACACAACAGCTGAATTTGACTATTCGATTGTGTAATTTTGCACATTTATATACATTAAAATACAATCTCATTCCTAGAATGCGTGGTTGTATATGTTCCCAATGTCATTCGAAAGCAGAGATATGGGTCGCTGGGGTAGTGAAACATTCTCAGTTTGGCGAGCATCGACTCGATCGGAAGGTTTTTCTCTTTATGTTGACATTTTTTTCCGATGGGTAGTTTTGTAAATTTCGGGGTAAAATTGAAAAAATAACCTTTTTGAAGAAAAAAAGTTCTACATTTCACAGGCAAATGACGGTGTTGATGTGGGACAAGAAGGGGCAACCCATTTTTTTTAGCCTAATTGTACTATTCTTCTTTCAAATTCACTTGAAATACATCACATCTTCAAGAGAACGGTTAAACCTAAATGGTCAAACCTCTTGGCTGTATTCTGAAAGTAAGAATGTTACCAAATTTTATATGGTCATTATTTTAATCTGAAGGTGTTTTTTCACTAAAAAGTAAATTACTTTTTCCTTTCAAATGAGGGGTCAATCAAATACTTAGCCCAAGTATTAGCTGAGTTACAGACAAAACTTCAAGCCAAAATGATCCAAAATCGTGTGTTGTGCATTGTGAAGTCCCACATGTAACATCTGTAACACTTTTGTTATGTGACCTCATGACCTCCTATTCTTTACTGTTGGGAAGGGTTATTTTCTCCACAAAATGTTCTTCTTTGTGCTTTAACGGTGCTTTTCGCCCGTAAAACCAGGTGTTCACTATAGGATAGTTCATGAATTAAACTTACACCCCTTGTTCTTAGAAGTTCTTAATTTAGTTTTAAAGTTTTTAGATCATTTAAGTAAGTAAAAAGTGAATTTTTCTCTCTCCATTGAACCACACAGTGAGCAATTTTAGTGCTGTACGGGCGCTATCACTTGATACTACTGCATGAACACCTCCCTCTAGAGTTTGCTAATGATGTGAACCTTCTTACTTAAAGTGACTACCTTACTGCGTGACCTGAGCGCTACATTGGCCGCCATTGTGAAGGTGGATTATCGATATTGGAGACACACATCACCCGAAATTTACATTATGCATGTCACCCCAGCGCGCGAAATTTGAATTTGGAACTGCGCATACAGGGAGCACACCACAGCAAATATTATGTCTGGAACTACAATATTACGTAAGCTTATAAATATGGGATATTCACAGGAACAAGCTTTTTTGATAGCAAGTCAGAATTTTGATATGCACTGTATAGAAATTACAGAATCAAAAAAGAGTACTGCCTTGTCTTTAGCATGGATTTCAAGCCAACCACTTGGGAAGTTTATTTTCCATCTGCCATTAGCAAAAAAAACAAAAGGTCTGAATTTGGTGAGTTTGTGTTTTTAAATTCCTTCTCAAACAGAATGGAACATACAACCACATAATGTGTTTTAAACTGGCTGTAAGGTAACGCACATACGAGGGTATTGATAAGTTCTAACCCTAAGGTAGAAGAGATATGCTACAAGTTCAAATTTACAACCGTCTCTACAGTTTTCATTCTCATGAAAATTCCAGAAGTTTCATGTGTATATCTGTTCTATTTTTTAATCTGCAGGTAATCAAAATTGAGAGTTGGGCGTGACCCCTTAAGCAATTCACGAGAACTTAAAAAGTTTGCTGAGAGGGAAAAGCTACAAATCGGGGGTGCTCTTCCATCATGCCAATGCCGCAGTCCATCTTGAACAAGTCTATGGATAGCCTGACTGCAATCCATCAGTGTGTCTTCAATCTGGTAGAACATCCCCCTATTTACCCGATTTTGCAACAAACCGTCTGACTACTATGATCTCTTCCCAAATATTAAAAGTAACTCACTTTTTAATTTCCTCGCTAATGCTTCAATAGTCCGGCAAACTCTTAATGTTTGATTGATACCTGGCAAGTAATAAAATAGAACAGATATACACATGAAACTTCTGGAATTTTCATCTGAAATGACACTTGTACGACGGTTTAAATTTGAACTTTGTAGCATAGCTCTTTCTACCTTAGGCTTAAAACTTATCAATCACCCCTCGTACAACGTGGAACTGCTATTTCCTAGGCAACAAGCACTGTTTGATCGTTCGAGCTTATAGGAATTAGGCGTGCACAAAGGGTTGGTTAAATTGTTACAATTCCAGTGCCTGATTTAGACTTAATACACGGAGGGCGTAAGTGGAAAAAGTTCAAGGAGGGGGTCGAACAAAAAACAGGTGTGGTGGGAATTGGCGAAAAAGTAGTTATAAGCAAGTTTGGGGGGGTTCATGGGTAATTTTGGTGGGGCAGAAGTGTGTGTTGACTCTCATCAGGATGTGCTGAACAAAACGACGTAAACCAAAGAAAGGAAAAGAAAAAGGGAGGGGCAACGCATGGTGTGCAGGGGCTCAGGGGCCAGGGCAGTCTGACTCGGGCGGAAACCGAAGTCATGGCGGCCCGTCAACCCTCTCCTATGGTAGACATGGTAGTCCACTTCTGCACGGTACTAGTTATAGCGCGGATCGGTCAAAGGGGTCAGAAAATACGCAAAGCAAACAGAAAGAACGAACGTAAGGGTTTGCACCGCACTCAAACATCACCATGCTCAGTCAACAACTGAATCAACACATCGACAACACGGAGTCAAGTAACACAAAGTCAGGATGCAGTATCCTGAGAATTCCACCCGTCTTCTATTCCAAGCACTAGGTGTGCCCCACTGCCTTGAACTGCCGGGAGAGCCGTTTCCCCCGCGAAAAAACGGCGTGCGTCGTATGCTTATAAGTCACCTCTGGCCGTAAAGGTAGCAGTCTAATGGGTCTCCTTAAGGTCTAACTTGGGTCACACGAGCGGGCAATATCTAGCGCTGGATAGTAGTTGAGGTTTTGTGTGTCTCGGGACAGGTAGAAACAGCTCTCCATTTGTAATACAACACTTGGGTCAACAGGCAAGTGGCTCCACATCGCATAATTCAGTACACCCATTGACAGGTAACAATATATCACATTCCTTCTTCAATCAATAGAAGCAACTCATGTACCGTGGCCAGAACTACTTCCATGACAAAGAGGACGACTTGAGTGCGTCCGCTTTACTATACGACTGTTGGTATAGAACACCACTGATTGGGATCTGATGCCGATGACTGAACACTGTGTTTCTGCAGTCGCGCAGTAACTCTGTTCCCGCGGCCACCAAATACATTTTGTGCACTCCGCGGTCGTATTGTACGCAAGCGTAGACAAGTTCAAAAGTTCAATGCGGACCAACTTGCTCTCTCTTCGCTCCATAAATTCCTCGGGTGCACGACAAGCATGCAAACATCACCCCACACACCAGGTAAGAGGTCTTATTGAACTTACTCACAAAGTCCGTTACTTTCAACAGATAAACACGTGCGTAACCTCGTCGTATTTACGTCCGAAGTGCGTAAAACAAAACTGTCACCCACGCTCGAATGAGTTCCCAGAATCATCGACTAACAATAAGATACACCTCGTGCACTACTGCGCGCAACGCGTGCCTCTACCTATCCTTTCTTCACACTAATACCGTTTGTGATGGACGCAAAACCTCACCACCGCCAAGAGGACCACTCTCACACCCCGCCGCCCCCCCAAAACAAGGTCGTGGCAAACCCACAACCGCTGAGAGCGTCAAGTCTCCCCTTAACCCTGTACTCTCTCCCACCACACTACGGGGGCGCAAAGGAGCAAGCCAAAACAGCTTCTTCACTGTCGCGGAGAACGGACACCCCCTGAAACCCCAACGCCCCACTCCCCCACAGCCCTGCCAACAACACCCCCACAACCCATCCCCCTACACACCCCACCGCCTCCCCAACACCCACCAACAACTCCACCCCCACCCACACCACCCCACCCCCCACCCAATCCCCCGTCACACTAGCTTCCCCTTCCCAACACCCCGCAACACCCTACCGCCCTCCCCACACCCCGCAACACCCTACCCCCTCCCCCACACCATACCCCTCCCAATACCCCCCCCCTCCCAAGAGCAATGCAATGCCCTCCTAACAACATGCAACCCCACCCTCTCCCAACACCCTGCAAACACCAACATACCCCCAACACCCTGCAACACAACACCCTGCAACACACATCCCCCTCCCCAACATCCCTCAACACCTAACCCCCTTCCCAACACCCTGCAACACCCCACCCCCCCTACCCCCCCCCCTCCCCAATACTCCGCAACACCCCAACCCTCCGCAACACCCCACCCCCTCCCCAACACCCACCACCCCCTCCCCAACACTCCACCCCCTCCCCTATGAATAGTAAGTCTCATTATCGAAGGAATTTTGCATGTCCGACTTACCATTTCAGAGATACAGCAATTTGCATATTTAATAGCTCATTTGCATACATACGCCGCTTCTCACATAACTTTCTATTGCAAATCCCTATTGCCAAAGTAGTGTCATGTCCGCGAAGGAATTTTGCATAGCCGACGTACCGTTTCAGATTTCAGCAATTATGCCATATTTAATTAGCTCATTTGCATACCTACGCCGCATCATATCACATACTTTCATATTGCAAAAAAGATGTGTCCCCCCCCCTGATATTCTTTCATGCAGCGCAGGAATTTTGCGTATCCGATGTACCGTTTAAAATATAGTAAATTCGCTGATTTTTGGTCACTATTAATTAGCTCATTTGCATACTCAATTTGCCCGAAATACGCCCCAAATCTAATCATGTTGAAACTCTTCAGCCCGCTTCCTTCCAACCAAGTTACATCATTACTACGCCTTCCAGAACTCCAGAAAACTTGTACAAAGGTCTTGCATGAGAATTTTTCATAATTCTGCAAATAAGATACTTAATTAGCATATTTTATGCCCAAAATCTAATCAGTCAAGAACTCCTCCACCCGTTCTTTTCCATTTTCCACCAAGTGGCATCATTGTCGCCCTTACGGAACTCCAGATAAATCAATGTACAACATGGGTACATTTTTATCACATACGGACGGACGAACGGACTGACAAACGGACGCTTGCTCTCATTTTATGCCCCATTCCGAATCGTTCGGCGGGGACAATAGAAGTACCATACTGTTTTCCTAATAATATGCCACGGGGGGGGGGCAATTTTTTAAAAGGGAGGGCGTTTTATTACAATCACAAATAGAAGGTAAAAAATCCCCGCAAAAATCACCTTAGCACATGCTTATTTTCGCTGATTACCAATAATCCACACCAACGAGCAGGCGGGCGGGCGCTGTTTTCGCACACTACTGAGGTCACAATCCGACTAATTAAACTTTACAACTGTGCACAACAGCGATTATGATACAATTACGACAGTCCTGCTATTAAATCATGTGATTTGGTAAGCTTAACGTCATTTTCCTTGAATTGTTTTTATCCAAAATCGTAGGGGGGGGGGGCGTTTATTAGAGCATGGGCGTTTATTAGGAACAACACGGTTATGTATAAAGTAAAATAGCAGTAAGGCACTTCAGTTGAATTCCTAGTGCTAGTATATCAATAGAATAATTGTGCAGAGACCAAATATATGATGCTATCTATCATTGTATCACCACCCTGTCGTAAGCCCGGCTAGCTCAGTCGATAGGGCAGGGGACTTGTAATCATAGGGTCTGGTTCGACCCACATTGAGCGTATTATTTGAAATAAAGGGGGATGCAGTAATCCTTTATGGGCGAATAATGTGTCCGGTCGGAAAAAAAATAAATAATGGACGGGGCGCAGCCGAGTCCATTATTTTCTGTTTTTCCGCCGAGGATACTTATGAGCCATCATAATACTGCAAACCCTTTATATTTCTATTCTATTACCGAAACCGCGTGAATAATGAGAAAATGCAATTGGCGACATTATTGCAGAATAATGGGCAGTAAACTGGACAATCAGAATGCTGGCATTTTCAATAATGGGCCAGCAAGGTAATAGAAAATTTTCTTTTTTTCTCCTCATTTTTCTTCTTTCCATATTTCACATTTTTGCTTTATTTGCAATGATGACAAACTCGATAAGGTTTTCTTATTTTTTTTTTCAGATCAATATTCTGAAAGGTTTACAAATACCAAACTTTGATAATCTTCAATCAGGAACTGAACCCGTATATTTTTTACTGGAACTGAAAAAATAAATAAAACAATGAACAGTAGGTCTACTCTAAACCTCTATCTATAGAAAATGGTCAGGGCCGGCATGGCAAAGTCAACCGCATTTTGGAGTTTTGGGGCCGACTCTGGCTTTTTGACGCCCTGCATGGCTTTTTGTTTCGGGGTTTTGTGTGACGTCAGCGGTCGCGGTGCGAATAGCGAGCGTCTTTCTCCACAGACTGTCGTACAATTTAGTAAACTAAGTCTTCTGCGTCTCGCTTCCGCACGAACTTCGACAAAACGTTCATTTCTGACTCACCGTCCTTTGTTATGATAACAAGGTCCTTTGATAAGGATAACATTAATCGTGAGATCGAGGCCAAAGAGACTCAGACCCTGTGTCGACTGGATTGACCGGTTATAATCGGTACCGATCAATAGTCTTGGGTACGGTTCAAGCAAGCAGCCTCACGGGTTGCCGCGAAAATGGTAGACGTTCATAGAAGTCCCATGATGCAAAGAGGTATTCAATTGATTCCGTCATGGCTGTATGACGTTTGCTGTATGAACGTTGTGGCATATCGCTTGACGGAATATGCAATAAATGGCCCTCATTTTCATCCATGGGACGTTAGCAGCATTACTAAAAAAATCAACTCCCAATGTGTTTGTTTCAAAACTTCATATTTACAATTTTGTTTATTTATTTATTGTTTTGTATTTTAGGTAATTCCTTCAGTACAAGACACTGGTCTCCAACTCCGCTAAATTTCTCAATTGAATTGAGGACCAATCTGATTTTGATCATTCAATCTATATATAATTTACATTTCAATGTATTTTGATTTAAACTTGGGATTTTTTAATCTAAGAAATTTAGAGAGCGGAGACTGAACAGCTCTGAAAAGAATATATTTATACATTGACGATCACCTATTCTTATGGAAAAAAAATCAATCATCGCAAAAGATAAGCTGGTAAAATGATCAAAAGTATTGTAGGCCTACATTGTACATGATACATTGAAAAATTAAAGCTAAGAAAAGACGAACCAAGTTAATTTGCAAGCCTAAATTGAACAATTCATGTTTCTCGCAATTAATACGACTATTGTCCGAAGATTATTACGGTGGAAAACAAGATATGTTAAACATGATAAATAAAACTGCAATTGACCTACGGGATTCAAACGACACTGATCAATCCCAATAGTTCTTTACTAGTAATTTAAAGCTTAGTTGATATAAACGCCACATTTAGTATTGCCATACGGCGGATACAATCCGATATAATATCAAAGGACGGTGGTCAGGAATTGAACATTTTGTGACAGTCCGTGCGAATATCCTTTGCCAAGGTTCATGAGTTTATCACCCTACTGTACGTCAGTGACGGCCGTTGAACGGATTGTGCTTGAAACTGTCCGAGAAATAACTCCACCAACTATACCAGCAATGACCAGACAGGGTTAAGTTTTCCCAGTGGAAAAGAATTTAGTATTGGGCCCCACCTATTACACAGGGGACCTTTACGTCGTTTTTTTGACATTGGTGACGTCGGCACGACGTAAAGGCCATAATGCATTGAAAAGCCCGTAGCATCAAGCACTGTATAAATGTATCTTGCCGACGCAGTGCTGCGTCGGAAGTCAATTAACCTAAGAAAAAAACCCTAATGGCCGCAGTATTATCATGTACCAACTTTTTTTTTGGTTTTGTACCTTTGTTATTTACTTCCTGCAATTCTGTTTTCTTCGATGACATAAAATATAAGTCTGTATTTTGGAGCTATTCTTGTCGGATTGGTGCTACACGATTTGACTTGTAATGTTTTAGACTTGAATAGGGATGTCAAAATGGCAACCCACACTTGTGTGGAATGCTCCAAAGTTCAGAAACTTTGAACTGTCTGGCATTCTAGAATTCAGAGAAAATATTTTTGTAAGGCTAGGGGAAGGTTATAGAAGCTTATATATTTGAACCTTTATCTATCTTCTGTGAAAAATTCAAAAATTCAATCCATAACAAAGAAAAGAAAGTCTAAAATTGATTGAATTATAAGTCCTGTTTTTTCCTCTCTGGCACAAAAAGTGTGCCCGGTGGACCCACCATCATTTAAATGACACTTTGGACCCCTTAATGTACCAATCTTGAATCAAAATTGCGGTTTGATCTTCACACTGAACTGACGGTTGCCACACCCCGCCATTTTTAAAAGAAGATGATCTAAGAATTCAGGTCTGAGGGGCCACGTTTCCATTTAATCCTCCCTTGTTGAAAAAAAATGCATTTACATAAATTCTCTATTTTCTGTCTTTCGAGAGACATCCACTGGAAATTCAAGCAAAATCAAAAAGTGCTTTGTATCTTTCAAATCTATTCAATTATTCTCTACACCTTTCCTGTGTAACATTTTTTCACAGCATGTTAGGATTATACCCGCAAATTGGCATTAACAGTGGTTTTTACGCATACTAATTAGTCATTTTTTTTTTTCAGAGCATACCCTATATTTGAGGAAATTAAATGTGCATCTCATCTGCATAGTTGAAATGTAACCCACTGTTTGGACCACATGTCAGTTGCTATCACATACACTGCCATTTACATTTAAAATAGTCAATTAGGAATTTCTACCCAAGCCCCGCCGTGTACTTAAGGAAATCAAAAAAGCATCTGTAATTCTTATTGCATATTTTCTATTCGAATGGTCATTTGGTACCACCTGAATGGATCGCTAACATAGTTACTGATTTTTAATCTTCTATGTAAATGAAAGTCAAATGAGCTTGCAATCATTTTTGCATACTAATGAGCTTGACTTCGGTCATTTTTCTGAGCCATAAGCCTGGTCCCATTTGGTAAACTTGAGCAAGAGACCTTGTTGTCAGGCAAATAAAAAATATTGCTCGCACAATGCACTAGTTTTGGTTTTAAATGATTGTCACCGCACTGTAGAGGACTATTTCAAAGATGTCAGTTCCATCATTTAATATTAAGCATTTTTTCACAACCCTAATATGCAAGTTTCACTTCCTATTTGGCCTGATTTCCGCAGAAACTAGCAAAATTGTGAGCACAAACAATTAATATCTCCTGATCCTTCACCTGCCTGAATGATCTTGAGTCATCTACTCAGAACGAGAGGAATTCGTTTCTATATAAAATTGAACCTATCCAAGGCCAATTTTCATTGAGACAATCCCTACTAGAAATGAGGGTGATTCTAGTACAGGGAACCTTAACGTCTTTTTTTTTGACATTGGTGTCGGCACGACTTAAAGTCCAATAAATGCATTGAAAGCCGTAGCAAATCAAGCACGATATGATAACTCAATGACTTGCCGACGCAGTGCTGGCGTCGGAAGTCAATTACACTAATAAAAAATAAACCCAATGGCGCGCCCTAATGGCCGCAGTATTTATCATCACCTACTGTACTTGTTATTTAGCTCCTGCAATTCTGTTTCTTTCTTCATGAAAATACATCATTAAAGTAAGTCTTGGTATTTGGAGAATTCTTGTTCGGATTCGTGCTAACAACGATTTGACCTTATTGTATGCAGTTATACTAGAAATGCTGGTGATTCTGTTATGTGAAATGCAAAAGAATTGATACTGACTCGTCTGACATGCCCGAAAGTTTCAGTATGACTCCGTTGTACTAGAAATGAGGGCGAGTCGTAAATGTGAAATGCAAAAGAATTGATGTGGGGACTCGTCTTAGAACGCAGCTCCAGTCCGCCTTTAAGATAATATCAGTCGGACTGGGCTTAGGGCCTATTCTGACCTGCGAAAGAGGACCTCTGAGACGAAAATCGCTAATATTTTATACAAATTCTGCAATCCTTGTACCAACCTGGGCGATCTTCTTCTTGTATTCCTCGACTCATCCTTTGTATCTAAGTAACCCGGCACGGAAGTGTAATATATTTTACAAATTTTGTGCACGCAAACTCCCGAGTCGAATGATCAAACGTGTTGTTGCAATCTCCAATGTTTGCTAACAAAAATTCCGTTAGGCGTGGACACGCGCGGCAGTGGAGGGAAAATTAGCCCATCATGTTTTCTATGGTGTCAAAAAACACAGCTCTAACCGAGTCCTGCCGAATGGCGCTTTAGCAAACTAGTGATGTCAAAAGCACCATTGGGCATGTAAAGTGACTTAGCAACCTCAACTGCGTCGGCGACAGGTGTGATCTTAGCTGAGCTGAGTCTCTCCTCCGTTTGACCTATAAGCCGGAAGGTACGTTGTGCTGTGAGCACTCAGCGCGATGGATTGGTGTGGCAAAGAGGCTGCATAATGTGACTTCAGGCTTATCAACGAAAACAAAATTTCCCGGCGTTCTGCAATATGTTGTGATTTCTTACGGCTCAAAACTTCAAGAATTTACACCGACCACTGATTCCCAGAAAAATAAATTCTAAGTACTTTTGAACCCAGTGGAGAGTCCATATCTTGCACAAAGGAGAAATTTGGAAGGTCATGTCTCAAAATGTTGGGTAACCTGAACTTTCTCAATTTTATAAAGTGCTCACGGAATGCCTAGCGTTACGAAAGTGCGAGTACTAAGCTAGACTCGTCGACATGCCCGAAATTTCAGCATGACTCCGTTGTACTATCCACCACCCTATGAATTCGCAGCCTCATCTCATAAAAAACATGTTGAAGGATGGTCCGATTTGGTTGGCAGATACCGCATTCACCCTGGACTGGGCATGAATTGAATGGGGAAAACAACTATGAAAAATGACTGATTTAAACTCCACGAACTGACTTGTGAGTGAAACTCCACGTGTCGCGCTTTGCTCTCGCATTACCAGATAAAACTATAACACACTAACATGATGTTATTAAAATTGCTTAAATTACCGAGTGAGATGAGCGTAGAAAGTCTGAAAACACACGCAACGCACGATTTCCTATGAAGGCGGCCATTTTTGTTACAACACTGTTGTGTTTCTTCTACTCTATTTGTCACAAAAAAAAATATATTGCAGTAGTTAGATCAAATAAAAAGAGGGGGAATCTACAAATACGTTTTTATTTACATGTCAGACTGGAATATCTCAGTGTTTCCACGTCAAACCCAACTAAGATTTGTAACATCAAACAAAAAAATGGTGTGAGCGTTTCATTTGGGGCCAGCAATTATAGTCCCAACATTATTCACGTGTCCTACACGTGTCCTAAAACTGAGGGCATGCCTTTGCTTCGCTGGGTTCAGGACAAAGACGGGGTGTGCAACGGAACGCCGCACGAAAGCTAGATTTTGTAAGCTCTTGGGGCCAGTGTGCCAGTCCTTTACTTGTTTTCAACCCAATAATATTTGCTTTTCAAAATAAGAGGTCATTTTCTTTTTTTTTTGGTTGGGCAATAGTTCCATACCCCCTTCGAAGGTTTACATGTATTTAAAAAACAAAATTTATTGGGCATATGAGATGGAACTCTTTCCATTTAGTTATTTTTTGAGCAATAATGTTTTTGCAGAGCTGGAAATGCATCATGGTTAATAAATGTTTTAAATCTTTTAAGACTTTTATGTAATTTTACCTTTCAATTAGGGGCTTACCATTGGCAAAGTGTGCACTTATGTGCTTGGGCTCCTGCCCATTCACCTTTCCAGGATTACTTGCATTTCGGCTATATGTATGTACTTGCTGTGTTATTTATATTGTATTGTTTTGCAAGTAATTCAAATAAATATATATTCAAACAATAAATATTTATCAATCAGTGTTTTAGCACTGAAGGAGCTGTCTAAAGAAAAAATAAAAGGGACGCAGATTTTCAGAGGATACAAATTTTTCTACATTTACACCTTGAACCCTACTAAGATCATTTCAGATGTTTGTTGGACAAAAAAAAAAATAGGAAAGTCTATCGGCGCCTATAGTACGGAGCCCGTAAGGGTCATGGAAAATTATTTTTTTTATCTCGTTTGAACGAGATACTATCTCGTTTGAACGAGTTACTATCTCGTTTGAACGAGTTACTATCTCGTTTGTACGAGTTACTATCTCGTTTGAATGAGATACGATCTCGTTTGAACGAGATACTATCTCGTTTGAACGAGATACTATCTCGTTTTAACGAGATACTATCTCGTTGAACGAGATACTATCTCGTTTGAACGAGATACTATCTCGTTTGAACGAGATAATATCTCGTTTGAACGAGTTACTATCTCGTTTGTACGAGTTATTATATTATCTCGTTTGTACGAGTTATTATTTCGTTTGAATGAGATGCTATCTCGTTTGCACGAGTTACTATCTCGTTTGTACGAGTTATTATCTTGTTTGTACGAGTTATTATCTCGTTTGTACGAGTTATTATCTCGTTTGAACGAGATACTATCTCGTTTGAACGAGTTACTATCTCGTTTGTACGAGTTACTATCTCGTTTGAACGAGTTACTATCTCGTTTGAACGAGATACTATCTCGTTTGTACGAGTTACTATCTCTCGTTTTGAACGAGATACAATCTCGTTTGTACGAGTTACTATCTCGTTTGTACGAGATACTATCTCTCGTTTTGAACGAGTTTCTGTCTCGTTTGTACGAGTTACTATCTCGTTTGTACGTATTATTAACTCGTTTGTAAGAGATACTATCTCGTTTGTACGAGATACTATCTCGTTTGTACGACATAGTATCTCGTTTGAACGAGTTACTATCTCGTTTGAACAAGTTATTATCTCGTTTGTACGAGTTATTATAGTATGTCCGTAAAAACGAGATAGTATCTCATTCAAACGAGATAATATCTCGTTCAAACGAGATAATATCTCGTTCAAACGAGATAGTAACTCGTACAAACGAGATAGTAACTCGTACAAACGAGATAGTATCTCGTTCAAACGAGAGATTGTATCTCGTTCAAACGAGAGATTGTATCTCGTTCAAACGAGATAGTATCTCGTTCAAACGAGATAGTAACTCGTACAAACGAGATAGTAACTCGTTCAAACGAGATGTATCTCGTTCAAACGAGATAGTATCTCGTTCAACGAGATAGTATCTCGTTCCAACGGGATAGTATCTCGTTCAAACGAGATAGTATCTCGTTCAAACGAGATAGTAACTCGTACAAACGAGATAGTAACTAGTACAAACGAGATAGTATCTCGTTCAAACGAGATAGCAACTCGTACAAACGAGTTAATAATACGTACAAACGAGATAGTACTCGTACAAACGAGATGTATCTCGTTCAAACGAGATATATCTCGTTCTAACGAGATAAAAAAATAATTTTCCATGACCCCTTACGGCTCCGTACTATAGAAAGCATATATCGATGTTTCCATTTAACGTCCTGCATGACAGGAAAAAAAAATAAATCATCTTTTTGTTACATACACACTGCATTTTTTCAGCTTATTTATTTCAGGTGTGGTTCTTTACATTGGTAAGCATTTGAAATATGCAAAAAAAAAAAGTTTTGAAACAAATTGGGTTGCATTTTTCTGGAAATGTCCTGTGTCTCTTTAAATAAGTAAAATGGTATAGGCCCTCTTCCTTGTTGGTATAATGTTGGGGGTTGGTTTCATAAGACCATATGGGGACATGCTACCAATATGAATCACATTTTCAGCTTTCTGATGTATGAACGACTGGTATAGATAAGAGGATCCTATACTTCTTGCCTCTCAGAAGACGGCACAGTCCTGAGAACCCTGCGAAATGTGCATGCTGGATCCCAGCAGATAAGTCCACTCACCAAACCACAAAATTAATTAAATTATTGTGGTCAGGGAGGCCAGTGGCTGTTCTGCTGGTCAAGGTGACAAAAAAAGATTAAAAATATTACCTGTCTGAATACAAACTTGTACAATCCGTCATAATTTAGATACCAATAATAACTCTATTACTTGAAATGGGGGGGGGGAGTGAGTGATGGGTGAATGAAAATGGATATGCGTGAATGGTGGATATGTGTGTAAAAATATTGGAGTCTTGGTGCAAGTTTAACAAAATATTGGGTATTTGCATGGTGACAACAATGCTGAAAATGAGGGTCTTAACAGCGTTACATACCAGGGTTGTAGTAAAACTACATTTTTGAAGGTGCATTTTGTGATCCTAGCACCCCATTGTTTTTATAAAATGTTTCACTAGATATTCCAAATTTCAGTTGATTCTAATGGTGCATGTGATTGATTGAACAAATATTTGTATCAGGTTGCCGGCCCATAGGCCACTGTGTTGTAATTCTGTCTGTGTAAAATCACAAAATTACAAATTTCTTCCAGAGTAGATGAATTTGCAAGTAAGATTAGGCGCATATAATATGCTTAGCCCAACGGTTCGATGATATAAAAATCTCAACTTTTTTAGGTAAGTCAGGGGGACGAGGCTGTGGATCATGAAATTGCCCCTTAAGAAAACTCATGTTTGCCCACATTGAAATTCCTCAATTTAAACTAGATGTAGATAGTGGAATAATTAATAATCCAAATCAGTTGTCAAAATTGATATTATTATTCTGGGTTTGTCATAAAAAATGAGACTCTTAAACAGGTGGTCAGAAGAATCCAGTATTTTGATTCAAAATGCCGCAAACCAAGTACTGTCGATGCTGCATTCACAAACACAGCCATAGTGCATGTCACTGCAGCCAATAGTGAACATGCAGTGTCTTAATAATGTCTATGACCGAAGACAAGGTCATAAGTTACCTTCAAGTAGCCCTGAGGCCCATTCAGTTTGATATGAAACACTCTCAATAGAACACTCATGCTGGACCTTCGGATTAAACTTATTTTTCCATAAGTCAGAGTATACTGACTTTTAACAGGTGCCCTTAAGGTTTGAACAGACAGCCTATTTTCTTTGCGTCTGTTTGAACTCTCCATTCTAAATAGAAACGGGACACTCCCCTTCCAGTGCCCATCTTATATGAGGATATATAATACTATGCAATCTTCATCTTGCGTAGTTCCTGTCAATATTGAAATATTAAGGTTGGTGGCATGTTATAAAAAGTGGGTGCCCCAGTCATGGTCCGATTTTTCATACGATGTTTTCTCATCCACATAGAAGCACATTACTCAAAACATTTGATTACAAATTTTGATATAAAATTGGATCGATTAAGCCCAATTTAATTGGTCGAGCTATGAGTTGCAAAAATATTGGGCGAGACGCAGTCGAGCCCAATATTTTAAAACTCATAGCGAGACCAATTAATATTGGGCGTAAATCATCCAATTTTTATCATTATCATGTTTTGGATCCGTTATTTCCCACACTTGGACTCCTCAAAACATGATATGAGTTAAATCGGTCCAGCTCAGCTGTTTGGATTAGTAGAAGAAAAAATATGTACTAATAGGAGAGTGTGAGTTAATGTGGTCGACCACATTTGGAGACATTTTTGTTTATGGTTCACAAGTGTACTTCAAAATTGGACAATCTTAGAATGAGGTACAATGTAACCTATTTTTTGTGTCGCCTGCTTTAGCCACAAGATTTAATGTGCGATGTACACAGATTGACCTTTGATGACCGCTGTGTGGAACCTTTATAACCAATGTTTTTTTATTAAAATCAAACAAAGGTTAACAATTGATCATTTCTCACATATGTATTCACCGATCAACTTCACACTTGGTAAGAACCACTGGACCACTGTGGTGTAATCATGTTGACCTCTGATGACTGCTATGCAAATTTTTTGACCCCATTTTGTCCAAATTTATATAAAACAACATTTCTCACATGTGTTCACTGATTTTAACTTCATACTTAGTCAGAACCACTGGCCCAATGTTGAACTCTGATGCCCCCATGTGAACTCATATCACCAAACTGCAACTCCCCGTTGGCAAACTGTGATGGCAGGCGACACAAGCATTCTGGGGAACGATGTATTTTTGATATAATGGAACTATACTCTGGCTCATAATTTCTTGGACGCCCGCTTCCCCGCCAAAAAGGCGCACCGTCGTGTTGCACGTAGATGCAGTACGCGCAACGAGCAACGCACGCGTTTGTTATGTCCAAGAAATTATGGCCAGAGTATAGCTTGGTACATGCAAAAGAGCTTTGCCAGTAATTTGATCTGCAGAGTTGGAGAGCAGTTTTAATCATATATTTTGCTACCACATTAAAGCAATATTAGCACATTTTTTTGAAGAGCGCCCCCAATTTTTCAAAAAAATTTGAGATTTTTACACAGTTGCATTGGTAATTGGCTAGTAAAACCATATCTGTGAATGGTTAAATTCGAAAATGTCTGTGTCTCACAAACGAAGGAATTTTGTAATTAGAATAATTATTATCGGGATCCCGATAATAATTCAAAGGCTGCTGGAAACGGCCTTCCAATGTGAAATAGCCGGGAAATAGCGCCATGTACGTGTCTACGCTCATGCATTCATTGTTTTATTGGTTCAGGCAAATCAAGTTAGAGGTTATTTTCTCGAGGTGGCACTATTTCATCATGGACGGACATAAACTTAGCATTTCCAGCTCTGCCATTAAGTACAATCTAGGATCCCAATTCTAATTACAAAAATCGCTCATTTTATGATAAATACGCATTTTTGAGCATTCTCGTTCGCAGGTGTAGTTTTCTAGACAATTACCAACATAGCTGTGCAAAAATATCAATTTGGGAAAATTGGGGGTGCCCTTTCAAAAAATGTGCTAATATTGCTTTAACTAAAAGCTAAAGACCGGCTGTCGTCCTTGAAGCCAAAAGATTTCCATTTTGGGTTCTAAAAAGGGGACATTTTTGACAGCTTATTGTTGTCTTTTTTGAACCAGTTTGTAGACAATTGTCTCAAACTGTCTTTGGGTGACAGGCTCTCTCTCCACAGAATAAATCACAATTATTATTTGCATTAGTCGGCTTGCTCGACCCAAGACTTTGCGCAAGCGTACACAACAAATGTATTGGTTTCTAGGCAACATTTGACCTGCTGTTCCAAATCTGATTGATGCAACTTGGCATCATTGAGCATTGTGAGATGGGACGGGGGTAATTTAACGGGTAAAATTTGTAAATGTTCATGTGGATTTGAAATATGTATAGAAGTGCTTATCTTCTCATAAGGTTAAAAAAAAGGTATAGTTTGGCTATACATGCAACCTTTTGTGTTACACTACAGACCAAAAATTTGTTCAAGGTCATCATGAGGTTAAATTTTACAACGATCCGATTTGTTTCAACTTGGTTTTTTCAATTGTTGTATGGTAATGTTCTTAAAACAGAAAATATAAACATTACCTCATGTCAATCATTGCTAAGGTATCTAACAGAGAGTAAAATGATAACCCCCATAGACCCTGCGGACCTTCTCCATTATTTCCCCCTTATGTTATACCACAAATTGTCCAAACAAAGTGTGTAACCTAAATTTGACATAATATAAACAGAATGAAGAATTTGAGCCATTTTAAAAGAATCTGTGACATTCTTAGTTTACCCCCAGGATGAAATTGAACCAGTTTAGACTTGATGTGTTAAAAGTAAAAATGTACTAGCTATAGGCAAACTATATACCTTTTTAAATCCATAGGACCAGATTGAACATGACTATAACCTTTTTAACCCTTATGAAGCATTTACAAATTTTTCCCGTTAATTTACCCCTCTACCCTATCTCAAAAGCTCAAGGATGCCAACGTGGCATCATCAGATTTAGATTCAGTAGGTCAATCTTGCCTAGGGAAACCATCAAAAATATTTTGTGTGGACTCTTGCGCAAGGTCACCTGCAAGGTTCTTTGGGCCGAGCAACCAACTACTTTTTATTCTGTTATTAAGGGCAACGAGAGATTTCCACATATCATGAGGTGTCCCTTAAAAAAAATCGAAAGTCTGATTTTTGCCATGAGTAAAAGCTTCCCTTGAAAAACACCCCCGTCTAAAGGATTAAGGCTGGAAATGTTTTGCTACAAAAAATTGTGAAATTCCTAATTTCTATAGGAGCAATGCAAAATTCAGCCTATTTTTATATGAAATAGAGCAAATCAAAATCACACCCTTTTTCTCCACTTTTAAAACATTTCTTCCTCTAGCCCATACAAGGTATGAAATCTATTGAGTGTCTAATCTATAGAAATTATTAAAATTCACAATAGTTGTGTGCGCAAACTTCTCGTTGCACCTTTAAGTAAATTAGGGTGATGGGCTGTCTCTAAAGACTAATATGTATTACTTAGTTATGTTGGGTCGCGATTTTTTTAAAACGTCCCCACACACCCATATGCTTAATCAACAATGTCCCCATATGAACTGTGTATCCGTACACACACATACACACACCCCACACACACAACACCCATGCACGTCGCACCACACACTACACAACATCACACAACACACAAATCACACACAGCAGCACACACACACACACACACACACACCACACACCATCACATTTATTTCTCCTCTTTGTATTTCCATTGTATATGATATTGATATTTTTTTAAGATACAAAACCCTATTTTTTTTAAATCACAAATCATTATACATATCTTATCCTTCTCACAACCTTGAATCTTCTATATTTGGCTATATGTGTGTGTAGTTATGGGTGTATGTATTTATGTTCGCTAAAATGCTCCCTATTTTCGATCCATAATGCGCCAAATTCACGTGAAATGTGCGTGAGGAATACCGTACGGGTTAGCGCAAATATTTGGACGAAATCCGTTAAGAAATGACTGAAAACTCACGAAAGTGCTCGGGTCTTGCCATGATAAATTACCTTTGTTTGTACGCGTTATAAGCGGCGCGTATGCGTGGTGCGTTGCGACGGGTGGTTTCGCGTGGACGCTATCTGCGGTACGCAACAGTTACGCTTTATACGCTACATGCGGTATACGCAGGTAACAGGCGCCTTATACATTGTGTACGGTAGTCAAAACCACCGAGCTACATTTACTAACGGTGATGTGGGTAAAGAAAATATGATCAATAACAGTTCATTTTCTTATTTCGCTCTTGATTGTGATGGAAAGACGGGTTAGAACACACGCGGGGAAGTTGTTTTGAGATTAGTTTTGAGAAACAATTGAAATATAACGTAGTTACGGGATGAAATATTGCGGTTTTAGTTATAAAATAGGAAGTAGGCCTACATAGGGCTAAGCTACGAGATATGCTGGAAACTATATCGGGACTTGAGTTGTTGAAACAAATACGCTCCCACGGGATGTTGCGACGGGGGAAGGCTAAACTACAGGATGAAGACAAGTTTATACGGGGATTTGAGGAGTTATGAATGAACCCCTGAGGATATGACATAGGAAAAAGTTAAATGGAAACTATACGGATTTAATATTGGATCTTTTATTATTTAAAAAATACGAGAAAAGGAACGAAATTGTAACTCAACGAAGATAAACAGGATATGCTACGCGACATTGAAGTTCACTAAAAAGTGTTTTGTGACGGGGAGTCTAAAACTTCGATGCTGGTAAATCATAGGGTGTGACTTGATGAGTTGTGTCTTCCACTGGCTTTGATTAGGACCGGTGTTCGCATATTGTGTTACTCTTGTCTTTCAGTTATCGCTTCAGTTTTAGTAATCATTTCGGTTGATGATCGCTGCAGTTGTAAGTGAGAGCTTCTGTTTTCAGTGATCTTTTCTATTTCAGTGATCGCTTCAGTTCAGATCTTTCCCTCTTTCAGTGATCGCTCCTGTTCACTCAACTAGCGGGAGCCGCGCGAAGCGCGGGCCTCCCGGATAGTAGACACAAAAATTAGATTAAATTGCTTTCCTAGCTATCACCGAGGAGCTAAGCTTTTATGATTCCCCCATTTTAGACCTTTAAAGGTTAATGTTGTGACATTAAAACATGTTTTGATTCTATAAAAACAGACATCCTTGTGAAAACAAATGTGAGAATGTCAAAATGTCAAGTTGTGATCACGTGCTATAAGATTGTTGTTATGTAAGTTGTTACTTAGAGACTGCCGCATACATTAATACGATTATTTCGGGTACGAATTTCACGATTTTAAATATTGTTGCATGATGTATTTAGATATTATTTAGGAATATCAACAGATTGTTGTAAAATGTTAATGTTAAAAAATAAGAAAGTAAAGTGTCGTGCCAAGCAAGCTCGTGAGCGGAGTGCCCATCTCTCTTTCTTTGGGGTGGGGGTGGGGGTGCGGGGGGGGGGGCAAATTCCACAAAAGGTGCAAAGGGGTCCACCTTTGCTGATGTTGATAAAAAGGTCCAAAATTAGCGAAATTGTGAAAAAGAAAGTCCACTTATTAGTGGGAAGGAAATGTTTTAAAAGTCCAAAAAAAGGGACAATTTTAGTGGAGTTAGGTCCACTTTTAAAAAAAGTCCACTTTTTTCGAACTCCCACACCTCCCGAAATAAATCTGCATACGGCCCTGCCTGCGTACGACCCTGTTCCCAGCAATGCCAGTACACATTTGTTAACTGGTGGGTGGAGGGAGTAATTGAGGTGTGTAAAGTGCCTTACTCAAAGGGCAACAATGGCTGCCAAAGGGCTCTCAACCACGCACAATATTGGACATGCAAAGCGCAAGTTGAGCGCTCAATCCACTGGACCACATGTGCCCTCAATCTGAACATACATACTTCCACATGGTTGGTGTTTAGGTGCTTCCACACCTACTTGAAACTTCACAAAAATAAAACTCTCACCAAACATAGAACATTTCCAGTACTTTCCAAATCCAGAATTTTTTTTTTAATTTTTTATTTTTCAGAAAAACAAATTGAAATGAGGTTAAATTTTGTAACAATAACAAGACACAATGAGCTATTCCCTTTGAAATCTTTATCTGATGACTGATCACTCCTGGGATGATAGCATTTGGTGCACATGAATATTCAGTGGCCGCGCCATCGTTCATAATTGTGGTTTGGGGGGGGGGATGGGGATATGGGGAGGCGGATGGGGGTAGTCGTGCCGTTGGGGCAGCCAGGGGATACACTTTTAAAAAATAAGTTTGACTTATTTATCAAGCACATTGCCATTTGAAAAACATTGTAATAGTATTTTTTGAAATGGAAGTCTAACTTGCAATTTTTTTTGGAGAGGGAAAGACAAATATCTGGGGGAAATCTCCCTACCCCCCCCCCCCCCCTGCTTGCCACTGACTATTAAATTGCTTCTAAGCAATAGAAGCAGGGTGAGTGAGGGTGATTTTATGACCTTTTTCTGCACCTGTGCAAAAACATTATATCCCCTTGCCAAATTGTGTTACTTCCACTGCTGCTAGATGGCCTCCCAACTGATGCCTAAATTATGTAGCTAAGAAGCTTTACTCTTACCTACAAGGACATTTCTGGACAATTGCCATCATATTTGTCCGAATACCTATCTACAACCTATCAAGTGCAACTTTACAGAAATTTGTGTCCTCAGAAAATCTGTGTCTCTTTAATGTTCAACAATATATAGGAGAAAAGTAGAAGAGGTTATGACCACGATCAGATCTATAAATGTCACTTTAAATTTTACTGACGAGGTTGTGAGAAAATATGAGCTTTCTTTTGATACAAAAATGTAATTTTAATGGGGTAAATAAAGTGGGGCTAAACATTTAACCAACTTCACATTAGAAAGGGGCCCTTTTACTGTGCATCCAGACCTTAGTTTTTTTAGGGGGACCCCGGGGGTAGAAGGACCTCTAAAAGCCAAAAATAGGCTGATTTTGCATGTTTTGACAAGAACCCCTGTGGGTGCGCACCCCAAAAGCACCCCCAAGATATGCCACTGCCTTTTTTCACTTAAAGGCACTATCAGTGATCCATCCAAGAGAGTCAAAATATTCAAAATTTGCAGGATTAGTCTAAAAGTGAAGAATAAGTCCATAGAATTGCATGAGTTCCTTCTTTCCAAATGAAAGATGATAAAAAAGGAAGAAAACAGCAGTGTTCAAAGATACAAATCTCCATTCATTTACGTGTTGTAGTAAGTGTCCATACGGACAGTAATGACTAAAATATCCGATTTTGTCTTTATTGGGTTGCTTTCAGTCTTATCACTTGCAGGGTATGTTTGGGTAGCTATATGGTTACAGACATGCACAAATCTGATTTTTGATGATTTTGTTGATTTTCTGATTTGGCAAATCACTGATAGTGCCTTTAATCCATAAAATGGAGAGAGAGCTCATTTGCTTCAACATATTTACAGCACATAGAAGCAACAGGGGTAGAAATTCTCAAAACAAATTTTGTGGGAATCCGCTAATTCCCTTAAAGTGTACGAGAATTAATTAACATTGATTTACACAAATCAATTTACAACTTGAGAATCTTTGCGGGAATCAATTCTCGGATTCTTGCCAAAATTCTAGCCCTGAAGTAACATTGTCTTATTCTTGTCTTTAACAAATGTTGGGGTGAAATCTCTGCCTACCCCTGCATCGTAGACTATAAACCCTCCATCTAAACAGTGTGTGCACCCCCTGGTGCCAGAACATTGACATACATGTCCCATTAAATCCTATCGAGTGACATGCACATGGTTTTTCTGGAGGCTAGCAATTTCTAGGCCTAGGTACCGTCACACACACTGGTGTTTGTAATGTTCGGAATAATTTTGGGGCTAGTAAAATATTGCAGGTCCCATGTCATTTTTAAATAATCCCCCCCAAATTCAGTGTGTCAATGATCGCATCAGCAATTCATACATGCTCCCACAAGTCATCAAAAACAAGAATTTCAGGAGAGAAAAATAAGTTTTATTTATTTGACCTTTCATAACACCACTTTGGGTGAAACAGTGCGTTAACTGCCCTACAGCGGGTTACCAGATTTCCTGTCCTGTCGCATGAGATTTTAGTAGCTTCTTGTAGATCGAGCTTGGCAGGTGTTTCTTCGCAAATTACACATATTCTAATTTCTTCTCTGGCTGTTTTGCAATGATTCTTGCATCTACGTGATAACCCATTGTACCTTGACCATTGCAAAAGGGAGTAACTTATTATGAAATCATGAAGCTTACCCAAAATATATGTTGTTCTGCCATAGTTTTTGTTAACCCTGAGGTCCACCAGTTTTCTTACAGTATCATCTCTGAATTGCTCGTTATATGAAAAAGATATTATTTACCCTCGAGTAACATCAAAATAGAGCTCTATTATGAACCTTTAGGCTTTTCTTACGCTGCTTCCGATTGGCAGGGTCCCTTTTGTTTTTATTGTATTATGATCTTATTTAGTCTGGGTAATCATTTAGTGGTTCAGACAACTGCTGTCCACTGATGCCCAGGGTTCCAGTACGACTTGGGACAGCCAGTGTTTCACCCTACTCTTAGCGACACTGGCTGGCTGCGTTACATGTACAGGTGTTTCTCCATATACATGGGACGACGGCTTAAACATTACACATCCCTCCAACGTAATATGATGCAATTAGCCAATTAGAGACATGAAAGGAAAAGCGGAAATCAAGAAAAAGCACACTTTAATTTTAAGAGTGTCCCCAATTTAAAATAAAATGATGTTTTGTTTGGTTTGGACAGTTACATTTGTATTTGACTATAACTACATATCTGTGAATGGTAAAGCTATAACATTCTCTATGTGTGTTACAAAAAAAAAGACTTTTGTAATGATAAAAATTAATATCAGGGATCCTTGATAATAATTCAATAGTTGCTGGAAATGTCCTTTCAATCAAAATCACCAGCATCAATATTTCTCCATCTTCCTGATTCAAAAATCCTGGAGAGGATTTTTGCGAAGCCCTTCCTTTTACACCAGTCTTGAATGCACAAGGAGAGTTTAACTGACTCGAATATCTTAAGTTACTTAGTAATTAATGTCCCGATAACCAAGTTTAAGTAATATCTCTATCTTGTGGTAAATGTTTTCTAAATTGACTAAAAAATCAACCCTCCCTGTAACAACAAAACTACATCTTACTATAATTTGCCAAGGTTTTATGTATGTATGGTATGTATGTATGTATGTATGTTCGCTAAAGGCTCCGTCAAGTTTCGATCCATATTTCCGCGCCAAATTACATGAAAGGTGCGTGATGATGACCGTACGGTTTTACCGCATATCTTTTGGACAAATCCTTTCATCAAATGACGAAAATCAACGAATGTGCTCGGTTGCTATGATAAATTACCATTTGTTTTTTACGCGTTACTAAGCGGCGCGTATGCGTGGTGCGTTGCGACGGGTGGTTACGCGTGGCAACCATTTGTACGCGTTACTAAGCGGCGCGTGGAGCTTTGCGACGGGTGGTTACGCGTGCCAACGGGCATTTACGCGTAAGACGCTATATGTGGTACGCAAATAACTTACAGGCTCTTATAGTGCAAACGGTGTGGGGAAAGAAAAGAAATGTTATGTTATTTCGCTTGATTGTCGTATGTATGGATTCTATACGGGTTTACCCCACGCCCACAGGGTTTTGAAAAAAAACATACGGAAAGTTACGGGGTTGAAAATTGAAAGTGGTATATATTTAGAAAAAAATAGGAACTATATAGGCCTAGTACAGGATATGCGGAAACTAAGAGGAATAAAAAAATACACTACGGGATGTTGTGGGGGGGGGGGGCATCTACACGATTACGCGTAAGGCGCTGCGGTACGCAAGTGACAGGCTCCTTCGAGCTACAGGATTATGAAAGTCTATCTGCGCCACTCACTCAAAATACACGCGTGCATGATCCCTTGACGCTGCGCTGCTATCGTTGAACACGCGCTGAACGCTGACGCGTTACCATTTGTTATTTTCAGAATTCCATGATGATCACAGTACCAGTTCAGCCATTGCCGAGGTAAGCACACCGTCATAGGGCTGTTATGTTAACTACTAGCCTAGAAAATTAAAGATTTAAATATGCCTCGTGTTATCGTTAACATCTAATAGTCTAGATCATAAACATAAAGATTATAGACCTGAATCTCCCAAACCGGGGAGGGTGTCGGTGATTTTTTTAACACTCATAAACTCAGTCTCCGTAATAACTCAGTGAACTATATTTTTACGTGGTTTGATTAAATTATTTTTGATACAGCCTATAAAAGTTTATAGGCCTACTAAGTTAGGGTGTTCGTCGGTGATTTTTTTAACGCTCATAAACTCCGTAATAACTCACCAACTATATTTTTACGTGGTTTAATTAAATTCGTTTTTACATAGGCCTATATATCGGGTCGTGCTGCATTTTGATACAGCCTGTAAGCGTTAAAAAATGCTACATCATTAATAGGCCTTTCATAACGATGGGGTGGGGAGTTGCGATCAATCCCATTTTTTGTTATCGTAAACATGGTCTATACCTTTCAGTGTCATAACGAAATAGGCCTACGTTTCCCAAAGGGGATGGGAAGTTGCACTCAATCCCATTTTTTAGAGACTGAGACTTAGGCCCTGTTCACAGCCTTTGTTTGTCGAATGCATTTGAAGAGAAAAAATTATAGTATAAATTATAGCAAGATAAAGTTTATAGGCCTACTAAGTTTGGGTGTTCGTCGGTGATTTTTTTAACACTCATAAACTCCGTAATAACTCACCAACTATATTTTCACGTGGTTTGATTAAATTCGTTTTTACATAGGCCTATATATCGGGTCGTGCAGCATTTTCATACAGCCTGTAAGCGTTAAAAAATGCTACACTGTTAAAAATTTCCGTAAATTAAGAAAACAGATTTTCCGTAAATTTACGGAAAATCTGTTTGAGAAAACAATAACAATAAAAAACAAATAACATAAAAATGTTAATTTACGGAAATATTTCAAAAATTTCTGGCAGCAATATTTCCGGACTTTTTTTTTTTGGTTCCGTAATTTTAAATTACGGAAAAATTCTGTTAAAATACACATTTTTGTCCGTAATATGAGACAAATTTCTGTAAAATTACTGTCAAAGTCCGTTAATTGACAGAAATTTCTGTAAATTTACCCTAAAAATGACTGGAAATACTGCTGCCAGAAATTTCCGTAAATTTACGGAATTTTTTTTAACAGTGTACATCATTATAGGCCTTTCATAACAATATAGGCCTGCTTTCCCCAAACGGGGGGGGGGGGGGGGGGGGGTATTGATATTGGCACGCGGATGTGCGGCATTTCGATACAACCTGCAAGCGTTACAACATAATATTTGTACGGTAGCTCTGTTACAAATGCTACAATAGAATATTCGCACGGTAGCTCTATTATAATCGCTACAACAGAATATTCGCACGGTAGCTCTATTATAAGCGTTACAACAGAATATTCGCACGCTAGCTTTATAAGCGCTACAACAGAATATTTGCACGGTAGCTCTGTTACAAGTGCTACAACAGAATATTCGCACGCTAGCTCTATTATAAGTGCTGCAACAGAATGTTTGCACGGTAGCTCTGTTACAAATACTACAATAGAATATTCGCACGGTAGCTCTGTTACAAGTGCTACAACAGAATATTTGCACGGTAGCTCTGTTACAAATGCTACAATAGAATATTCGCACGGTAGCTCTATTATAATCGCTACAACAGAATATTCGCACGGTAGCTCTATTATAAGCGTTACAACAGAATATTCGCACGCTAGCTTTATAAGCGCTACAACAGAATATTTGCACGGTAGCTCTGTTACAAGTGCTACAACAGAATATTCGCACGGTAGCTCTATTATAAGTGCTGCAACAGAATGTTTGCACGGTAGCTCTGTTACAAATACTACAATAGAATATTCGCACGGTAGCTCTGTTACAAGTGCTACAACAGAATATTTGCACGGTAGCTCTGTTACAAGTGCTACAACAGAATATTCGCACGCTAAGCTTATAGGCCCTTTTTTTTTGGGGGGAAACTCGAGATATTTCTCGTTCCCCCGCCCGCGTTGATGATTTTTTGGGCCGCGTTAGCGGCCGAAAAATCTGAAAATAATTCATTATTTGAAAATTTCTGTTCAAGCATCACCTTTTCAGTCGATATTGGAAATTTTGGTAGGAAACCTGTCTCGGAAAGTCTCGGAAATGAGTCTAAAAATAGAACCCAATATTTTTCGTATTTCGTCGATCCCCTGTAGGTTCATTTCACTGTAAAAATACGCACGTAGCCAAATAATGAATAATGAATAATGAAATAGTTCCCTCATTATGAGCTGAAAAAATGTGACGAGAAACTCATAATTGAGTTTCAAGGGCCTTATAAGCGCTACAACAGAATATTTGCACGGTAGCTCTGTTACAAGTGCTACAACAGAATATTCGCACGGTAGCTCTATTATAAGTGCTGCAACAGAATGTTTGCACGGTAGCTCTGTTACAAATACTACAATAGAATATTCGCACGGTAGCTCTATTGTAAGCGCTACAAAAGAATATTTGCACGGTAGCTCTGTTACAAATGCTACAACAGGTTATTCGCATGGTAGCTCTATCAAGGAGCTTTCGAAAACCACGACGGATGGTTCTAGGACGGTTCTTCGATCACGCGCGCATACATGCTCATTTGTGGGATTGTTGTTGCTGCTTTCGGTGGTTGTTTGTTCTTTTAAGTGGATGCTGCACGATCGTGTTCACAGCCGTCTACGGTCAGTACCGCAGGACTCTCCTAGCCCTAGCAACAAAATCAGTCCTTTTCTTCGCGACACGAGGCGAAGTTTGCTGCGAATACGCAACGCAGCAAATATTGTGTAATAATTATACTGCGTAATTTCATGTGCGCGAAATTTAAAAACAAAAGGTGCTTGCGCATTCTCCATCGCCTCTCTCAACCAAGCGCGGAGGTACCAGCGATATATGCATTCTGGATACGCTCCTCTTCGCTACCGATACTCTTGCGGACCGCTACCGAATACGCTTGCGGACTCTCGGTGATGCGTGAGGCGTAAAGTCAATTTACGCGTTCACAGAAACATACAAACGAAAATACAGTTTTGCACTTTTTTGCCACATTTTGGGGAATAACGAAAAAAGTAAGTCCGTGACCCCCAATTTTTATTTTAATTTTGTATTTTTTAATTACCCTTTAAAATTATTTCCTAATTAAAAATTAGAAAAAAATCCCGGAGGCGTTTTCTTGCTGTGATTGTTTTTACACCATTTTATCACATTTCCCATAGAACTGTGTACAAATTTTGCCAAAAAATGCGTTTTTTATAACGTAAATATCTCGAGAACGAAGCCCGTACCCCCATATTTTTATTTTAGATTTTGAATCAGCACCAATGAAAATACCGTATATCAAATTTTAAAGGCAATTCCAGGATGAATTCGATCGTGCAGCATCCACCTTAAGCAGGCATTCTAATGTTAACTCGCATGCTTTGCGCGATATTCCCCGAAACTTGGTTGCAGTACCGCAATGCAGTTGTGGCAGACACCGCAATTCGGCTACTGCAACCACCGCAATATTCGGCATAGCTCTAAGAGTTTTCGAAAAACAACAGAATATTCGCACGCTAGCTCTATTATAAGTGCTGCAACAGAATGTTTGCACGGTAGCTCTGTTACAAATACTACAATAGAATATTCGCACGGTTGCTCTCTTAAGGAGTTTTCGAAATCCACGACGGATTGCAAGTCCATCCTGTATTGTAAAAATATTGACTGTCTATGAGTGCAATAGTATACATACTGACATGAGGGTCTCTGGTTAAAACTATGGTCCCGAGTGACTACATTAGTGATTTTGGCTGAGGGAACCCCAAAATTGTTCAAGTTGCTATCTTTTTTTACTTTCCACATGTAGGCCTAAGCATTCAATATTTGTTATAACGACATCCCAAGGACGGTTCCTCGAACATGTGCGCATGCGACGACTTACTTGGCGCTACGTCGGTCCTCCAGATTTTACGACACGAAAATAGTCCTACAATCATCGGGATTTTCAACTGCGCCCACGCAACTGCATTGCGGTGAGTACAGCAGTGCCCGAACTGCAACCGTTAAGTTAAAATCAGTTTTTACAAATGCTACGACAGAATATTCGTACTGTTGCTAATGTTCCGAATATTTGCACGGTAGCTCTATTACATATTCTACAACAAAATATTCGCACGTCAGTTTATTAAGAAGCTTTCGAAATCCATGACGGCTGATTCTAAGACGGTTCCTCTCGAACATGTGCATTACTGCAATGTTCGGTCACTTCCGCTGCACTCCTAATCGATTACTGCAGGTCAACCCAGGTCAATGCAGGTCACAGGTTGCAGCACGTTGCAGCAAACTTGCAAAGGATTACCGTTTATTTGGCGTACTGCACCCCACTGCATCTTGATGTATCCCTATTAAAATAAATTTAACTTGAGAAATTTCTCGAGAACATCACGAATTCAGTTAGTATATAATGTATTTCACACGTTTCCGGTGTGCTCTTATGAAGAATGTTTGCTAAGTGTAGTAAGATTCCATAAACGATATTAACGATGTTGTTTCATTGAACTGTTGAATATAAGTACTAATACGTTTTATTTCTTATTTTATTTTGGCAGCTTTTAAATTGTCGACGATAGTAAAAACGGTATTTACAAAATGCCTAAAATTAATAAACGAAAACGTCGCTTTTCGAGGACAAACTCAGATGCACATCGAATGTCTCTGGCTAGAAATCTGCAACAGAGGAAGACATCATAAGCGGCTACAGCAGTTGAGAGAACACACAAACCACGTTACGATCCAGCGAAACTTCAGACGATAGACAGGCGAGACTTCATCAAAACCGAGAGCACGCTGCCAATATACGAGCCAACGAAACTTCAGAAGAACAACAGGCGAGATTACATCATATGCGAGAGTACACAGTTAATATGCGGGCCAACGAAACTTCAGAAGAACAACAGATGAGATTACATCATATGCGAGAGTACACTGTTAATATGCGGGCCAACGAAACTTCAGAAGAACAACAGGCGAGATTACATCATATGCGAGAGTACACTGTTAATATGCGGGCCAACGAAACTTCAGAAGAACAACAGATGAGACTGCATCATATGCGAGAGTACACTGCTAATATACGGGCCAACGAAACTCAGAAGAACAACAGGCGAGATTACATCATATGCGAGAATACGCTAACAAGGGTTCGATAATGAAACTTCGCGGGAAAGACAAATGAGACTTCATCAACAGCGAGAGTACATTATCATGCCAGAGCCAACGAAACTCGGGGACAACATCAGGCAAACCTACAGCAACTTCGAGATGAGCGTTACCATCTAATTCAAGAGGCGCTTGCTCATCATAGAAAACTGGGTGTTCTTAGAGAAACAACTTTTTTCCTTGAGAGCGAGTTTGAGCCAGAAGACGCCCGCCATGAGCTGCCTAGCTTTTTGATTCCATTCGTTGTCCTATGTGCAATAGCTTTCGATGGAAAGAAGAAAGGCCAGGCATTTGCTGCTCTAATGGGAAGGTGAAGCTAGATCCATATCCGCCACCACCCCGGGCTATTCAAAGCCTATACAAACAATCTGAGTTCTGATCAAACTTAGAAAGTATAACAACTCCCTGTCGTTGGCGTCACTCGGCGTAGGACGGGAAGTCATTCAGAACGGATACAGTCCAACTGTCACAATCCAAGGAAAGATGTACCATCTTATTGACACCCTACTTCCTTCCGCTGACAACGTGCCGAAATTTGCTCAGCTGTACTTTCATGACACCGATAACGAAGTCTATAACAGACTCCTCCACAATCCGGATCTTGAAGCCACAAGAATCGCTGCACTACAAGAAACGCTTCGTGAGGTCAATCCGTACATCCAGTCTTTCAAAGCAGCTATAGAGATTCAGGAGCAACACCACGACAGCCTCCGCATTGTACTAAATGCTGAGAAGAAGCCACCAGAAGATCATGCAAGGCGATACAACCTTCCCACAGGGAGTGAGGTTGCGGTTATCCTCCCTGGTGACTTGATCAATGACCTTGATGTCATTGTGCACTCAAGGGAAGGTCCCATGCAACGTATTAACCAACTGCATAGGAGCTATGATCCACTGCACTATGTTTTGTTGTTTCCGCATGGGACCGATGGATATCATTTGCACATTCCTCATTCCAAGGGTCCACGGAATGTAACGCCTGCAGAATACTACAGATTCGTTCTTCAAGTTAGAGCAGATGACGGAAACTACATCATGAAATCTAGAAGACTTCTACAGCAGTATGCGTGCGATCAATATGCCAAAATAGAAAGTGAGCGTTTAAAGTACATCAGGTATCATCAAGGAGAGATACGTGCTGAGAAGTATAGTGGGCTGATGGATGCGCTTCACAATGACGATACAGCCAATGCAGGAAGAAAGGTCATTCTGCCACCAACCGTTTATGGAAGTCCCCGCTTCTATGCAGAAGCCTTTCAGGATGCAATGGCAATTGTTCGTTATTATGGCAAGCCGTCCTTATTTGTTACATTCACATGTAACCCGAATTGGCCGGAGATCAAGGCATCCTTATTCCAGGGTGAAGCACCAAGCGACAGGCCAGACATATGTGTTCGAGTTTTCAACATCAAACTCGAAGAACTTCTGAAAGACATGCGGCGACGCGAAGTCCTTGGCAAAGTCCTGGCATTCACATCTGTGAAAGAGGATCAAAAGAGAGGTCTTCCGCACAAAAATGCCACTCCTACTATATTGAAAGCTGAAGACCAGCCAAAAAACGCCACAAGGAGGTTTTGACCGCATTGTATGCGCTGAAATTACCAGACAAGGACCACAAATCCAAGGCTATACGACATTATCACACGTAACAATATCCATGGACCATGTGGCCCTGGCACAGAAATTCCCCCTGCATGGTTGGAGAAGGTGTCTCACGAACCTGTGGAAAACAGTTTCCCAAGATTCAAGAGATTTCCACCACTGTTGTAACACAATCACAGTATCCTGAATACAGGCGAAGATCTCCAGAAAACGGTGGCCGCAAACACATCTGTTGAAAATTCGTGGAAACAGCTTTGAAGTTGACAACAGCTTCATCGTGCCTTACAAACCTTTCTTGAGCCGAAGTTCAACGCTCACACATCAACGTTGAAGTATCCACAGTGTGTTAAGGACGTGAAGTGCCTTATACAAATTACATCACCAAGGGGTGCGATCGTGTGATGATGCGGTCTAGCCAACGGAGAAGAAGATTGATATCTCCAACGACGAGCGAACGTTCGTGAATGACAGATACGTCAGCGCGTCACAAGCATTTTGGAGGATATATGAGTTCAAACTCCATAAGAGGTACCTGTGTTATGGAAATTAACCTGGCCCATCTCGAAAAATGATCAGCAGGTTATATTTCGCGAGGGAAAGCTAGCAGGCTGCACAGCGAGGACCAACAAATACCAAATTGACGCAGTGGTTCCAACTTAATCGAGAAGATCCCAACGCCAGAACCATATGTTACTGAATCCCTAAACATACACCATGGATGGAAAAAGATGGCAACCAAGGAAGCCCATGAGGCGGATCGAACAACGAGGAATGCAAACTCTGACATGATCGGTCGTATACCTGTCATCAGCCTGAAGGCCCAACAATCATCCTAGTCACCCATCCTCCTCGCGAGCTCTATTCCTGAGGATGCTTTCACCATAGCCTGGGCTACCTGCTTCGGCAGATTGAGGAAAGTAGAAAACGGAAGAACAACCGACATTTCAAGCTGCATGAGCTAAAAAGAGGGGGGGGGGATTACTGCAAGACGATTACTGAGATAGACAAGGTCATGGACGAAGCTGCAGCTTTGAAGGTCGGTACCAAACTTCGTGACGTTTTTGTACTATCCTCATTTGGATTAGACCATCAGATCCCCTGGCATTCTAACGAAACGACACAAACACCAATGATTGAAGACCTTCTGATCGTAATTCAGAGAAGAGCCAAATGACATCATATTCAACGAGCTGCTCACTTATCTGCAAGATAGGTTGGAACGAGAAAAGTTGGAACTACATCGCGATTTTGGCCTTCCTATGCCCGATACCAATCTCGCTGACTGTGCAATACCTAGACGAGATAAGAGAAGAGACGACCTTGACATTGACACATGTGCAGCACATTGATGTCACGAATTGCGAGAAATTAAACCCAGAAAAACGGGCGGTCTATGACACTGTCATTCAATCTGTAGACGATGATCAGGTTTGTGATTGCACTTTGACCGCCAGTGGCGGGACAGGTAAGACATTTGTCCTGTCCCACTATTCTGGCACAGTACGGTCGACGAAAAAGTTGCACTTGCTTACAGCTACAAGTGGATTGGCAGATACTCTTCTTCCCAAAGGTCGCACTTCCACTCGCGACTCAAAGTTGCCCATCACACATAACAGACAGTAGTACTGTTAAAACATCACGCCACGATGTGCGACAGTGAACTTGATTCGTCGGTGTAACGCTTTGGTCATAGATGAGGTGAGCATGGCTGACCGTCGGATTCTAGAAGCTGTCGATCGCTCTATGCAGGGGACATTCGAAAGAACGGCCGCACATTCGGAGGTGTTACAGTTGGATTGCTGGTGATTGGCGCCAGATACTTCCTATCGTGAGGAAAGGGAGCAGAGCTTCGATCGTCAATGCCTGTGGTTCAAATCGTCAACCGCTGTGGTCAAATGTTCAGGGTCATGAAGCTAACCACGAACATGAGAGTAGCTTGGCAGGTGGTGATGAGCGTGACTATGCAAGTATCTTTTGGTATTAGGCGAGGGGAAGGTTCGATCGACAACACACTAGGGCAGCATAAAATCAGGACAAAGACGAATTCATTACCACTCAGACGCTTCGAAAGGTTCGCAGACTTTGTCTTTGACGGACTTGCCACAAACTACTTGAACCCAGGAATGGTGACTCCCGAGGCGATTCTATGCCCAACTAATGATGGAGTCGACAAAGTCAAAAGAATCTACTGAAGAAATACCTGGTACTGGCTGTGTCTACAAGAGCTGCCGACACAATTGAACTCAGAGGAAACGCCATCAGTATCCAGAGGAATTCTTGAAAGTTTGAATCCATCAGGGTTACCACCCCATGTGATCAAACTGAAAACCGCGTGCGCCCATCATTCTGTTGCGCAAAATCGATCCCATCCAGGGGCATTGCAATGGCCCCAAATATGTCGTTACTCATCTGAACGATCATGTCATCGAGGCCACCATCGCAAGGCGGGAGTACATAGTGGTTAAAGAAGTCTTCATTCACGGGGGTCCCTTTCCGCCATCTGAAAACCTGTATTCCCTTCAAACTACAGCGTCGTCAGTTTCCAGTGCGAACGGCTTTTGCTATGACCTCCAACAAAGCCCAAGGTCAAACTCTAGCACGCGTTGGATATACTTGGAAAAAGGATTTCTTCTCACATGGCCAGCTTTATGTAGCACTGAGTAGAGTGGGAACCCAAACCAACCCTTAAAATTCTCACAAGAACGGAGAGTTTCCACCAAGGAGGGCACTTACACTGAACAACGTTGTTTTCCATGAGATCCTTTGATTGCGTGCTACCGGCCGCAGTGATAGCAGCAGCATCACCACCGCATTGCAATATTACCACCACTCGAGCACTTATCCTTCGGTCTAATGTATACATATCATATAAGAGACCTTCCATGCTTTGTAATTATTATTTTTCGACTGTTTTTTCTGTCATTATAAGATGCGATTTAAGTCCTGGAGTTGAGGTAAAGTGACAATAGACTTTAATAACTCCACAAATTATAGGCCGAAAA
The DNA here is from genome assembly GCA_023653785.1 of Ophioderma brevispina. Classification (NCBI taxonomy): domain Eukaryota; kingdom Metazoa; phylum Echinodermata; class Ophiuroidea; order Amphilepidida; family Ophiodermatidae; genus Ophioderma; species Ophioderma brevispina. Next base: position 8,265 of record JAMKCH010072922.1, on the reverse strand, counting down.
ACAAATGGGAAATCATGTAATATCAATAAACATTCCATTTACTCTCTAGCATTATCGTCGCGTGTCCCTTAAAGGTGGGTGACCCGATCATGCTTGGGCGATTTTTTAATAATGTTTTATCTCACATGGAGCATCCGATTAACAATTTGTGAATAAATCTGTCCAGGCCGTTTTGTATTTGAACCAAATGGTTCAGAACCACCAAAAATGTCATGGACCTAAATTTCACGGGATGATGGCAAAATACAAAATTTCTTCTCATACCAAAATCTCAATTTGGTGGTGTAAAATGGGGAAGAGAAAAGGGGTTGTCGGTCGCGGTCACCCACATATCTTAAACCCTGTGCACTCTTAAGGTCTAAGGAAGCGGGGCCATCGTCGTCTAATAAAATAAAAACCTTATGCCTGTCTGAGGGAGGCACAGGACGGCGGTGAGGTCTGTCCAGTTTCATCCAGAAGACCGTGAAAGATCCCCGTCTGGATGGTATGTTACTGAACTAATAAACAAGTTGGAAATCCGTTGAATAAGATTTTATGAAAAATTATCGTTTATGTTTTTTGTTAATTTATTTATTTACACGTTTTAGGCCTCCACAGCATTTTAACGGGTGCGAAGGAGGGACCGAAATTTTTCGCCGAAAAAGTGGAAATCATTCCTCAACCCCTCTACCTGCAGTAAATTAATAGGGAGCTTTCGAAATCCACGACGGATAGTTTTAGGATGGTTACCTCGAAGCCATTTGCGTTGCGCCAACTTTGCGATACGTCGGTCCTCCAGATTCTACAACACCGTCGTAAACAAATCTATCATAAAATGATAAATGGGATCACTCTGACATTTTAATATGGCGTCTTTATCAATGGAGAAACGCGTCGCGAGGTAGCGTAAAACAGGTTCTTGCGTTATGTCGCTCAGAGGCATACGCGCGAACGACGCATATTGCATTGTTTTGTCAACTGCGTTCTATGAACAATTCTTGATATCTGATTGTCTTGAGTGAGTGTTTCAGCAGCTGAAGGGATAGTTGGATTACAGAGGTAAGATCTGAACTAAATGTTGCTTCCGTAAAAAAAGTTTGTTATATTAATTTTTTTCCTCAACCGCCTCGGTTTATATAAGAGAAGAGTAGGATAACCTTCTTTGTACTGTATTTTCTTCGTCAAAAATATTCGTTCCATGACCCAAATTTGATTCATTGTATCAATTTGCGTACAAATATTATTTTGAAATAAATATTTGTTTTATTTTAATTATCATAGACTTATGTAAGCTTTTATATTTTTTTATATTCTAACAACAATTTTAAAAAACAAAAAATATTGTTATTTTGTAAATGTATAAAATTAAGTTCAGTTTTATATTTTTTGATAGTTGAGAAATGTACTTGACATTTCTAACGTTACTTTGATTTTTCATTTTGTTTACTATTTATATTTATTTATTTATTTTAAGTGCGCGGTGCAAACACTTGGAACTTTCTTATTCTTTTGGCGATTTATCAATCAAAATTCAGTAACTTACCGTGTGCACAATTTTTAGCATATCCAAGACCAATCCGCAATCTCAGTCATAGTCACCGACAACGTTCATGATCGATCGATTGTTATTAAGCTTTATTATTGAGCTTTAATCCGTAAGACTTGATTAAAGTAACACAAATATTTTGAAATCTATTCTATAACTCTTTCTCTGTCTTCAATTTTAGAGCCGAAATGGAGAAGTATATGGAAATCAGAAGTATGGTAAGTACGGTGGGATTAATAATTACTTGGACAGGAGATACGCACACATCATGTAAGCGCAACAAGCTACGCGGAGGTTTTGGCGCATTCTTCGACCAATTGCGCGTCGTGAAACGAGATGCGATGTTCCCCCTGGCTCACGCAGTCCACGCTCGCGTGTGTTCGATTCTGTCCAACAAATTATTATTCAGATTGTAGTAAGTTTTTGAAAAACCTCACCACATATGTCTACTTAAGGTGGATGCTGCACGATCGTGTGCACAGCCGTCTTCGGTCAGTACGCGCAGGACTCTCCCAGTAGATTTGGAGCCCTAGCATCACAATCAGTCCTTTTTTCGAGACACGAGGGGAAGTTTTCTGCGATACGCAACGCAGCAAAATATTGCGTTATAAAATGATATTGGTAATTTCATGTGCGCGAATTTAAAAACAAAGGTGCCTTGCGCTATTCTTCCATCGCCTCTCTCAACCAACGCGGAGGAACCAGCGATATGCATTCTGGATACGCTCCTCTTCGCTACAGATACGCTCGCGGAACTCTCGGTGATGCGTGAGGCGTTAAGTCAAATTACGCGTTCGCAGATATAATACAAACGAAAATACAGTTTTGCACTTTTTTGCCACATTTGGGGGAATAACGAAAAAAGTAAGTCCGTGAACCCCAATTTTTTTTTTATTTTTGGACGTATATGGTTGGGACTAACTCTACCATATTAAAAATTAGAAAAAAAAAAACCCGGAAGCGTTTTCTTACCGTGATTGATTTTTACAACTATTTTATCACATTTGCCATAGAACTGTGTACAAATATTTCCAAAAAAAACAAAACGACAATAAAACAAAAAAACAACCTAAAACAAACAAAAACCACCACAAATTTTTTATTTTAGATTTTGAATCAGCACCAATGAAAATACCATATATTAAATTTTAAAGAAAATTCCAGGATACTTCGATCGGGCAGCATCCACCTTAATATTTATTGTCTATAATCATGTCTCATACATGAGTCGAGAAACAGTTCATTTTTTTTTCATATAATTTACATCTTCTTTAACATTACATAATAAACATCAACAATAGCAAAAGAGTGCATTTATATTCCTTGATTATACTTTGTTCGGTCTCGAGTTTGGGGTGACGTCATGACGCGACTTTGCATTTACTCTAGCGTTTGGATTGCGCCGCCTTTGTTCGCGTCCGTAAATGCTGCAATTCCAAGGTCGACGCGTGCGTTTTTCAGGTGCAAAACCTAACACGCGCAGTAACGTCACCCCAAATTTGAGATCGACAAAACATTAACAGTTATTTTTTACACTATTGGAAAAATATGTTGATATTATTACCACGTATAATTTTGTACATAATATATGGAAACTAAAACATAAACAAAAACTAACTCTATAAAACATATGAACAAATCCAACAATTCGATGCATGTAGTACCAATTTTTAACCAGCAAGAACCTATTTTTATCGAATAGATAATAGAGGTCAGTCAACAACTGAGGATAGAAAGTGCAAAGCTCAATAAAGCGGCCGCCATGCTCCGCCTGCATTCACCCGCGGCCGCATCGCCATCGCTAACACCAAAGAGTAAGTTTGTTACTGAATGGAAAAGTTTATTATTTATTGATTCCCCACTTAATCAAATATAATATAGCACACCTCTTTATATTACATAATACTGGGAAAGCCGACACTTCACTTTATAGACCACTTAACAGCAATGTTTGTAAACATGTTAGGGCCTGGTATCTTGAAGTAGATCGGCCTGACTGTTACACACTGGGCAATATGTGTTAGAGTTTTAATACTATGGGCCATAACGAGTTGCAGGAATGGATTCGCAGGCAACAAAAGAAGTGACGTAGGATGTTAACTGGTCTATTAAGTCATATAAAGGTACCCATAAAATCAAAACACCTTAAGTGGTGCTGCCGTAAGGAAGATGTTAAAATCAGGAAAATACGACTGTAATTTTTCATTGCGGAAGCCGACATATATATTCATTCTTTCCTGTCAGGAAATAATTGGTGGACACCACCGCCGCAGGGACAAGTGTGCAAGGCTAAGGCCAAACTTAGTAAGTTATTGCCAGATAACACCTGTAATCCAAAATAATTGTATTAATATAGCGAATTTGATTTTTTTACCTTTTTATTTGAAATATTTTCTTTACCCAAAAGGGAAGATAAATACATAACCAAATGTAACAGTCCTCCCCATATGTTGGGTCTGTTCGCCTTTCAAAGTTTTATCTTTTTAAAAATTTTGATCGAAAACAAAATATAAATGATGAAATAAGTGACAAATATTAATTTAATTGACATGAATCTTAATTATATATAACCATTACGAATGATTATTTCAGAAACACCTATCATTAATAAAAACCGAACAAACATAAAACAACCAACAATATTTTCAGTGTTCCTATAATTCTATATTTTGTTATGGTGAACGAAAATTTCAAGATCGTGTTTATTTGTTTGATGTTGTTGGCTTTGGGAGGTTATTCTTTAGCTTTCTTTGTGGTTTGTTGTGCTTTCTTTGATTTGGTTTTGAATTTTGTTTTGTTTTTTGGCTAATATTTGCTATCTTCCTCCAGTCGGTGACGTCAGTGCAATATTACAGTGGTCGCGCCATTATATCGCGAGCGGTGATTGAAATCGCTGGCGTACACACACGCGCGTTGCATGTGGAAAATACCTGCCTGACCGCGTTGACGTCGTTGACTCGAGTCGAGGAAGATGAATACACTCTATCTAAGCGTGTTAATACTAAACCTATTAACATTCTATAAATGTATATGTTTTAAGTTAATATGATGAGGTCTTGATCACAGCAATGTTTGAACATCTCTATTTACAGTTCCTTAATTAACACAATAATACCATTGTTTTTGTAAAACTTGGAGAACAAAGCCTTAAATTCATTATAGTAGATTCAACCCATCGTGTCACCAGAGGAAAAGTTTTGGACAGCGTCGATTAGTTGGGAGAGGAGGCAGGAAAAGAATGTGGCCCGATTCACCTGTTTCATGAACGAACTATTATCTATCCTTTCATGTTGACATCATTTCTGTGAGAGCGAAACAACTTTTGTGTTCCTTCGTATCCAAAACATAGCACCCAAAAGTCATTAACACTCAACTCACCTACAGAATACAACTGAAGCAAATACGATTAGTCAACATGTTTTGAGAGATAAATTCTCTTACGTTGACTTGAATGCTTTCATTAAGCAGAGAATTGATTTTTCTCTGCTATCGCACTACATGTTGCAATAGATTTAGGGTGGAATTTTAAATCCCACCCACTGCACATACCCCAATTCAGTGCCTTTATATACCTTTATTCAGGAAAGTACAAGAGGTGGCACGATGGCCATGGGTTGAATTTACTATAGTAGGTATACTACTTTGGCTGATGCAGGACACATTACCATATCCACAGAGTGCCAGAAGTAAGCAATACCTAAAACCAAATTATTTACTAATACAAAAATAACTAATTATTCTGGAATTATTCTTTTACTACTATTGCAGCTGATAAATTCACACCGCAATGTGGCACAGCTTACAGCAGCCCGCGTGAACTTGCAGCCAAAGCTGGCTACGATAACATAAATCAATTAGGTAAGCTATAGTGTTGAGGCGGATGGAACAATCAAAGCATGCTTTGGAACAATAGACGATTTCGCCATTGGTAATAGCGCCACTAATTTCGATGAGCCAACCTTACAGGGAGGGAGGGGGGAGGGGAGGTCGGACACGATCTGCTCAATGTTGGCATTTGAAATTTCCAAACGGTCATTTATGAATTCTTACGTGTATTTTCTATTGCAAGCTTCGGTCCACAGTAACATTGCACAATCACCTTATAAACCTTCGCTCAGAAGATCTTAGTAATATCATAATAATTTAAGAAAAAAAATAACGTCCGTCGAGGTTAGTGGATTAACCTCGCTGCAAAACAGCGAATAACGGTCATTTACGATTTAAATATTCGTGACCAGATATAGCCTTTAGTCAATTCTTTGTCCGATGTGCGTAAAAACATCCTCTACAGATACAGTGTACCGTTAGGTCTTTGATAATAGCCCTCGGGTTACGCCGGATGTTGCTACCGATTTGAATTCACCGTTGCTGTAAAGTTGGCATGTCCTCCCCCCTCTCGACCTAATAGCCTCCTTATTTATGAAATATGACGTACGACCGGGGATGATGTAGTAGGTCCAATTAAAATCTCTCAACGCCATGTACGCTGAAATTACAACTGTACGCCATCAGGCACCCTGACTCCACTGCCTTGATCCCTGTATTATAACAATTTGAAAATATTAACATTCCACTATGAAAATGAGTCAGTGCCGTTAACATCACCCTTTCACGATGAAAATTTCTCCTGTTGATCACGAAATACACTGAAATGTCGACGACACTCTCCAACATTCGCTTACGTCTTTTCGCGTTAGTATATTTGAACTCTCTCCTCCTTTGAATTGTTCTTGATAAGAAGTTTGGGGAAACGTTCACGGCATGCATAAGTTGTTAAACCCTAATGCTCCATCTGTTTATAGCCGGGAGGCAGGGAAGGAATGACGGAAGAATTGGGAAGAAGGAAATTCGGGTCCATCTCAAACCACGAGCACGAGCTCTTCGGGCCCCCATTCCATAACAGGGGATACCACGTGGTGACGGTGTCGCTGACCAACGATTTCGTGCCCATACGTGTCTTCGTCGTTTGATGACGCATTCGCTACATCCGGGACTTAGGTCATATTTCTCGCTCATTTGATAGTTTCCTATCTCTATATTCATTGACCAAAAACAAAACGGTGTATGTCCTACATAACAATCAACAACGATCTCTCGCACACAGGAAAGATGCTGGACGAGGTCGAAGTCGATGAAAATGAAGAAGAAACAAAGAGGCAAAGGAAAAGAAGAACGAAGTTGAAGGACAGGATAAGGAACGAAATACCGAAGAGAAGAATCAGAGAAAAAGACGAAACAGAGAGAGGAAGAAGAAATGGGAGAAAATGAAGAAGAGGAGGAAGGCGCGGCCAAAAAACGCCAAAGACTCATGTAAAAAAAAATCCATGGACAAACAAATACCACATTTAAAACTTGGACTTCAGATCATTGAAGGAGAAAAATAGAATACTGAAAAAAAACCTGTTGATGACGTTTTATTATTTATATTGTCCATTTCCATTTACCGTCAACGCGCCTCAGGCAGTTATAGTGTTTGCCATACTCCTGGAAATCGTAACTACACGAGTATAGATATTATAGGCACGAGGAATTACTAGATAAAGTGTTAAAATACAATATGTTGCGACACGGGGGAATCCTAAGTCAGGGTGATGGGTTTGATTGCGGTGGTCTCGCCATAGTAATTACACCCTGTAGTGGAGCGGTTGGACTGCAAAATTGTCGACAAACCTCCCCTCGGTACAAACAAAAACGCAACCACTTCTTTATTCGGGGGGGGAAAAAAAGATAGTAATAAATTATTTAAAAAAATGATGGGTGGGTTCAATAAAAAACTTTGGTTGCAGGGGGTTTGTGGGGTGAAAAAAGTCACGTTTTGGGGCTAAAAAAACTTAGAATATCAAGATTTATTAATTTTTAGCAACACAAATTTTAATAATCTGGCAATATCAATCTCGACATTTATATTAGAGTTTGCTTTTATTACATACATAAAGGGTCTAGAATGTTAGCCCCAAAATCACCCTTTCATAACATAAAGAATCCTTTTTATTCACATGTCTACAAATACGAGTATTACCTGAACCCTTTAGGCCTGTATACAACGTATATCAATAACAAAAAAAAGATACCATACAAATAAGATTGCAATATATGTACCTCAAAAAAAATTAATTAATTTCGCTTAACTGCAGACCAAAATTTCATTTTCGGCATAGTAATCATCCCTGCCACCAATATTTCAACCACAACCATCCATTTTCTTAAATATATATTTTATCTTCAAATAAAGGTGGGTTGTGTTTTGTTGTACGGTGGGGAGGGGGTAAACTCGAAAAACTAGAGCACTTTTCAAGGCTACGGCCGCTCCGCCCTATTAGTTTTGAAAAAACGTGGCACGCAAACTTTTCACGTATTGAGTCATTCATGAAGTAAAATTCTCTATAAAGGCCATAAACGTTTACAGAAAAATTCATCAGATTACGTCATACGTGAAAGGTTTGCGTTTCACGTTTATAAGTTATGGTGTCCTATATTGTGTCACTTCTTCAGTGAGCGCTTCAGTTCCAGTGATCGCTTCAGTTCATAAACCAGCGGGAGCCGCGCGAAGCGCGGGCCCTCCCGTAGTCTTACTATAATTTGCCAAATGTTGTATGTATGTATGTATGTATGTAGTATGTATGTTCGCTAAAATGCTACGTCCAGTTTCGATCCATATTTCGCCAAATTCAAATGAAAGGTGGCGTGAGGAGACCGGACGGTTTAGCGCAGATATTTGGACGAATACGTTCAGAAAGACG
>JAMKCH010072920.1:0-14339 GCA_023653785.1 Ophioderma brevispina | reverse complement strand
CCTTGAAACCCACCCAAACCGAAAATCATGCTGCCATAAGTCTTTCCTATCGGACTCCCTCAAAAGAAAACTGATATTGAGAAAAGGTGTTTAGCTTTTTGAAAGACATTATAGAATTGCTCTCTTGATGCAGGGCAGGCAAGGAGTTCCAGAACAGGCCAATGATTGAAAACTCTTCCGCGACAGCGAACATTTCCAGAGCAATGACGCGAACGCATCAGAAGATGGGGAATGTCTAGAACAAAGTGCGTATAGGTAGCTGGGAGTGGCAGATTTCAGAATCTTATATGTATTTGCAGCAGCATACAAAAAATTTATTATAGCAAAAACAAGAGCTAGTGTAATTCAAGCAGCAAGGGTATAGATTCTGGAATTAGATGAGTTGTGTGCATGTTTCTGAAAATAAGTTGGCAACTCTATTTTGGGCAATTTCTGGAGGCGCACAATGGTAGCATAGGCTCTTTTACGGCGGTACTGTATAATACGTATAGCCCTGTTTTCTAAAATTGAAACGTAAATTGAAACCAGCTTTGAAAATTCTCCAGACTGGAAAATACCGAAATACATTGTGGGAAAAGCGCTGCGGCCCGTAAGCGATTGCGTGTTCCCTTGTCCGTGTTTTGCGGCACCGAAGTACCCACAAACGTCAATTTTCTCGCTAGGTTCTATAGGTTAGACCCATTACGGTATATATTTAAAACAAACATAGTAACAGACGCCTCTGATGCAAAAATCTCCATAAACCCCTTCGTTTTCCTGAGATATTTGAGATTTAGTTTCATTTGCATGGCATTTGCTATGACGGACTGAATAACGTTAAATCTCTCGCGCAGTACATTTAGATAATTTAATTTCAGAGGTCGTGACACAGACTACACCTTCCGCACAGGGGCGGGCGCCGTAGGATATTTAGCCTCACTTCATCTTTGTACATTATTTAGTACCAGGCTAAATTTCACTTTTTCAAGATGGTGCCGGTGGCCCGCCATCTTGGATTTTGGGTACATAATGATGCTGTAATGTCAAAGCAATGTCTGAATACAAAACGTTTTGTGGTTGACTTATCCAAAAAGTCTTTGTAACTTTTAGATGCTCTGGCCAAACAACATTTTCAAGATGACGCCGCCCCAGCCAACTTCCAGTTGGGGCCCACTTTGGGTAAAATACGGTGTTAGGTGGGCACGTCATGAGGGCCCCCACATGGGCAAAATCGCTGTTTCGTTGGCCCCATGTGGGGCCTACTTGGGTTTTGTCCACTGTGCCTCGATTGCCCCCGGTGGATTTGCCCAGTTGGTTGCAGGTGGGTAATTACATGGGTACCCTGTGGTGTTTCACTCATAGGTTTATCACTTCTGGGGTTGTTATGGGCTCACCCGGGTTGTACCCATGCAGTTCAAATGTGGGGTCCGCATAGGGGGGCTTTCATGGGCCCCCAGATGGTCCAAATTCAAAATTGATTTATTGCGTCCATCTTTGCATGTTGAACATTAAGTGGCCCACACAATTGGGTAAAACACACAAATGTATGTTTGTTGTTTCATCAGCTAAACATCTCCCAAAAATTGGATAATAGCTGAAGTGCAATGAAATAAGAATTGCTTACGTTTAATATTATGACAGGTTTATTTTTAATATGACACAATATCATATTTAAAAAATTGGTGTTTTAAAATTTTTACAGTCGTAACACCACCTTTCTCTAAAGGTGCAGCAAATGGTAAGTGATGAAAGTAATAGATAAAAGTTATTATAGGGCTTGTCTGAGAATTAATTTATTTAAAAAAATACTTCAAATACAACATTTGATCAAATTTGCATTATTAACAGCAGAAAAAATACAGGTCATCGAGACCACGCCTATATGGGTGAGCCCCTGTGGAAGCCCACCTGCAGCCCATGCCCACCATCAACCCACATGGGCCCATATATAAAACCCTTGAAAACCCATAGTACCTAATCCCACACAGACCCTTGATATACCCACAATGGACCCCTTTGGGGGTTGCCACTTTTAACCCAAGCCAATATACCCACTTAAGCCCATAATAAATTAAAACTGGATCCACCCTGGGGTTGCCCACTTTAAGCCCTAGCCACATTAAGCCCACCTTGCCCATGTTAAACCCATGTGGGCCCCCATAAGGCATGTTGGCTGGGGGCAGCGCATATTGGAATTTTGGGTGAAAATGACACCGTATGAACAATAATTAATCCTTGCCACTCACTTACCCCAAAAAAAGTGTCTGTGTACATTTATGGTGCTCTGGCGCCATTTTAAATTTTCGCCTCTAGTCGAAAAATGCCGGGATGTTGTGAGGGACATTGGGCTAATTTTTTTCTAATAGGTCCATAGAAGCCCAATTAATCATCTAATCTACTAGCCATAGAATGGTCACGGATTGAGGTTATTGGACCTAAGCAACCCTGCCCAAGTCCACTTTAACAAGGGTTTTAGACGCATTGGCGTTGCCAGGTGGGCAAAGGGGGGAGGGAGAGGTGCCCCCCCTCGAAAAAAATCTTGAGGAAAATCGGGAAATAAACCACGGATATTCATGTTAAATCAGCCCCTTTCAGAATTACTTTTTGCCCTGTGACCGAGAAATTTTTGCTTGTGATCGGGAAATTTTTGCTTGTGATCGGAAATTTTTTGCACCTACCGGGAAATTGCCCCCTCGAACCACCGGACTGGCTACGCGCCTGTTTTATACATATTTAACAATATTTCGAGCTAACAATTTTATACAGCGTTTAAAGTTACCATGCTTTGAGAATTGCGTTTACTTTAACGGGCATTTAAATTGAGATTTAACCAGTGATGAGCGTTAAACATCGTTTGAGAAGACGGGCTATAGGGTTAACATTTCTTATCACAATCATACCGCCACACACCCACACAAGTAACAGATCTCATTTCAGTCTATGTCAACCAGGGGTGTCTATTTTTCAGAAAATCAAATTATTCCCCCTCCTTGCCACATTTTAAATTGTCCCAAGTCTTCCCCAATTTTACATTGGTTCCAATCACCTAAGCATCAAAACCTATTCCCCCCTCCCCCCCCCCCCCCCCCCCCCTTCAGGGACGAATAACTGAATTGACACCCGTTTCCAACTCGTTTCAGTGGGAAATTAATAACCCCATGTGACCCTCCACCACAGATGCCCAGTAATATTGGCATTTAAAAATCACATTGAAGCAGGACACCCACATATACTGGTTTAGTAATGTTGTCACTATTGATCTGACAAAGGAATCGGAAGACTTCCTGATTTCAGTTGCAGTCTGTTCAATGTCACAATGTGTAAGTCTGTTATACTTGATTCGTGCTCATATAGGGACAACCATGGATATGGGTGCCTCATCAATTACTGTCATACATGTACATAAACTAATTACATACATTACGTCAATCCCACTCACACAGATGGTCCAACTTGGTTCTTAATAGTTGACGCTTGGTAAATATTTGGAAATGAAAGCGTTGGCCTAAACACATAAAAACACAAAACCCAACCTTTTTAATTAATGTTGCATAAACTTCTTTATTCTAAATAATCAGGAATTACTTTGTCAATGTACCTTTGTTTACAGTGTTGAAGGACCTATAGGCCTACAATTAACATTGTGTACTAGTCTCAGTAAGGCCTACACATTCTTCAATATGGCTCTAAGAGGATACAGTGAATTCCTAACCCACTGTTTTTTACTTTAGCAGGTAGTGATGTGAATCGATTGTTTAAAACTGTATCAAGGTTCAATTCAGGAATACAGTAACAAATTAAGTTGTAATTGGCCCATTTTCCCCTTCAAGGCACTTTCTTTTTGTTAGGCAGCGAAGCGACTTCGTGGATAGAATAAATGCTTTTTCCTATTTAACTAATGGATATGACTCAAAACTTCCCCAGCTCCTCTATCATTTTGTCTATAAACAATGGACTGCATTACAGGTTCCGTCTTTATTCATAACCATATTCATTGAATTTGAACAAAGGGCGAGGCTGGATGTGCTGTACCTCAGGGCATTGTCACATTGCACCATACTATGGACTGCATTAAGTACGAACCCAGGTTCCATTCCTTGCAGAGCAGACGACCCCCTGTACCCGCCATCATGCTATACCCAGTTCGTCGATTTTGAGAGTCGACTGTACGCGAGTTTTTGGTGGATGGTTCCATATATCATCCTTTAAGGGTCTCTCGGCACGAGTTCATATGTCCCCCCTCCAAGTTCGACATGTAACATTTTTTTTTGCCTTATAGTTAGGTTAAATTGCATTGTAAAAGGCCTATGGGGCCATTCCGCGATAAAGTGTTCAGAAACGATTTTTCGTGTCGCTCACAATCATATCACAGTTTAAAGCCTTTTTGCTCGTTAAAAAATGGATGCTTTATTACGATACATTTATACTTAGGAGTTATGCTTTCAAAATATCTGACTAGAAGTTTGTACCGGGCAAGAAAGTACTACAGCAATAAGGGCTAAGATGCCTAATCTTGTTTTTCAGCAGTCGCCAGCCCAACATCCATTCTTTAAATGTGTCCCTGCTCGCTACCCAAGAGCGCAGTATCAACAGGTCACATGTCGCCAATATTGCAAACAGATACGTTACCATAATTCCAAATTGATACAATTTGCCAAAACTAGCGGTGGCAGAATGTTTCATATGCGATACATCAAGCAATGTTCAATGTTTATTATACATGTTTTGCATAAAATCTGGTCTTTGAAGGAACAATGTTTTTAGTATGATGGTAATAACAGATAAGATATAGAGATTAAGCATGTACTTTTATTAAAGAACAGCACGATTAAGAAAAGGCCGACCAGATACGTTACCTCAATCGTTACCTTAGTGTTAAGTTGCATATACTAAAATCCGTATCATGTTTTAAGATCACCCATGCATTGTTTCCTGTTCTGAAATATAAAGTTTACGATTTAATGATTGCAAAAACCCCCCCCCCCCCCCCAGGAATTAATTTGATATTTGGGTCATTTTTGGAGACCAAACTGAACACTCTTAAAAGGAGAATGCCCTCTATAAAACAGAATTTGTCCCTGTTAATTTTAAAAGAGGGGCCATATGGCACTCTTTCCATCTTCTTTCAGCTCTCTAAATGATCACAAGCAAATACATTATCTCTTTTGATAAATATGTTTTATTCTCTTCAGATAACTTAATTTTACATAACATGATTATTATGAATATATCACTACAATTTGTGTGGTTTTCCTCAGATATTACTCCTACATGGTAAAATAAATAAAAAGAAAATAAAACTGTATATGCCACACTCCAAAAGGTCTGAAAAGTTGGACTTGTGTTCAAACAGTTCCTTATACTTAACTTGCAAAACATAGTGGGTATCTTTAAGAACCTCTTCGAGGGAATTAATTGCCAGTTGAATGCTTTACAATGGTAACACTTTCGTATTAGATTTTCTTTCACGTGGGTGAACCCTATCCATGGTGCGAATTTTGTGAGTTATTTTTTTTTTTTAAACAAGTTTGTTTTAAAAGGCTTACTGTATTTTGCGAAAAGAAACGCCCATTGGATAACACTTATTACGTTCTGCAATGTTCGTTTCGCAAAATACATAAGCCCACATGAAAAGCCTTTACCGGGGAGAACAAACATCTTGAGTTAAAATCTGTCCAAAAGCTTGTTTTGGAGTTTAACAAGCAAATAATGTGTGCTAAATTGGCCCATAGGACGGTGTGTTAGTTAGTGTTCGACCACATTGGAGACAAATTTTTGTTCATAACATCTCAATTTTGAAATCATTAAAAAAAAAAAAAACTTTCTTCTGATACCAATTCCTCAATTTTGTTGAAGATGTTGGGGGGGGGGGAACAAGGTTTTGATTTCAAATCAACCCATCTTTTAATCAGTGCTGGTCTTTCCATCTGGAGGAGATTGTATTTCTTTAACTTGAACATTTTTATTGCCTGTTCATAAGACAAGATGGGCTTCTTCAACACGCACATTAATAATTAGTATTACACTTTAGTCATTTTAATTACACAGTGAACATTATAATTCTTTTAAGCCTTATTTATGTTAATGCAAGAAATCTTACTATTCATAAATTGTTTTCTGGGAGGTTGAAGACAATTTAATTCAAGCATAATGTTTTGATAAACACCTTTATACATCTTCTTTACTGATGCAGGCAGTGACCTCTTCATATCTTAGAGCAAGATAGCAATAATCTTGTCCTGTAATGCCTAACTATGGTAACTGTCAGCGCTAGGTTTAATTGAATTAAGGTGGAAATGCATTTCTCTACCAAAGCACATGTGTTAATTGTTAAATGGGGCTATTACATTTGAAAATCTGCACCAGTTTTATGGCGATTTAGTTCACATCTTTAATGGAATCAACCATAACCTACTTCAGCCTGATGCTAGCCTTTTAGCATGCCTAAATGCACTGGATTGTAATAAAACATATGCGTTGCGCAGATTAGTATGTGGTGAAATTTCTAACGTCGGCCAGTGAAGTATGAACCCATTGATTCCTTCACATGGGATCACAGACTCTATGGATACACGCACAATGATTTGACACAACCCCTTTATACAGTCCTTTACATTTCTTTACCAATTGTTAACTTCATTTGAACTACACCCTCCCTCTGGACAATTTAGGTTGTTTTCACAGGGGAGAATGTATTTTCCAGCCGTAATTCCGACGTATGATATGCACCGTGCAAGTCGCGGTGATACAAACCAGAGGGTACCAAAACAATGACTTCTGGGATCATTTTCAAAATTGCTATGGACAGTGTGTTAAACCCATCACTCAAACTATACCACCCTGATAAAATAGCTTTGGCTGTCACTAAATGATCGTGGAAGGTGTCCCGGTCCAATGGTGCATATACGTACATTATCTAACGTTCAGATTTCACATGGGTAAATACAGTAAATAGTTAGACAAGCATGCATATGTGATTGGTCCAATCGCCACCTGCCATGGATCTAGGCTAACAATCTTCAAGATTCAGATTCCTGACCAATGCAACACCTGGATCCTGTTTTGACTCGTTGCAACTGTAACTCCTTCGGGTTAATATGGCCATTTAACAATGCCCATCACAGGCATTCTGTGTGTCAGCCATCTTCCATCACCACTTTAAGGTAGCTGATGAATCCAACATCTTCCACTGTACAATTCATTCACAACTTTTATTAAATCCATCTATTTGATTTTCCTGAAAGCAATCAAAATCTGTCAGCTACAACCCATACCAGCAAGAAATGCATGCTACAATATCCTCAACAATTTGCAACATCTTGAGCACATTTTATGAAACACCATATTCCTGTCACTAGGAAGTACTACCTTCTAGAAACCTGGGGTGTAATTTTGTTTCTACTTTCATGGTGAAGTTTTCAGTTGAAGTTTAGCACTACTATAGTTGTCAAATATGTTAAGTATCTGTGAATACCCCTACTTCTGAGTCAGAAATGCCCTGATCAATATTACCCATTGTGCCAGGGGTGCAGAAAGCTGGAGCTGGGAAGCGCCGCTCCGATGAATAGTTGAAAAGTCTTGTAGGTTACCTATGTGAACATTGCATTTGTTGCTCCTGAGAAAGAACAACTTTCTGCACCCCTGATATGCAATCAAGTTTCAAGGTACAAGAAAGTAGTATTCCCTTCCCACATGCATTGCAAAGGAGCAAATGACATCACACACGTCATCACTCATGGAACAGGGAGAAATTCTCAGGAATTTCACAAGTCCTCATGTGCACGGATTGAGTTTCGGTTCATCCTAGGTTCTGCATAGTCATGCACATGATAACTACATTAACGCTTGTTTCACTGGTATCACCATAACCCCATTCCCCCTGTGGTCTAGTGGTATTTCTCATGCTTAGATAGCGAGAGTGACCGGGTTCAAGACGTATATTTTCGTCTTTATTAATTTTGCCCCTGACATAGTGCAATAGGGCTATTCTATACCTTACAAGATAGAACCTTGTCTCTGATTGGTTAAATGAAAGTCACAAATGACATTGTATAGTTTCACAACTATTTTCGTGACAACGCGTATAGTACCTTTTGGGACCGGTAGAGTAACTTTCCGCCTGGTATAGTCACTTTTCCTCTGCCCGGTAATAGTAGTTTTTGACCGTTAGTAACTCTTTGACCGTAATAGTTGACATGTTTCTGCCTCTAGCTGTAGTCCTTGTTTACTGCAGCAGAAAGGATCTAGCTACGATTATAATAAAACCAATCTTAACTTCCTTTATTTGGGCCATAGTCAAATTATTGACCCGAGGTGATCTCGAAACCGTCTGTTTTCCCCTCATCTCTCCAATTCGGGAAAATAGTACGGCCACAAATCACCTCGGTCAATAGATTTGACTATGTCCCTCATGGACAGTCAATATTTGTATACTGTACGAAAATGTATGGTTGAATAATGATCTGCTGTCATTTGACTTTCTTGAATTTGAAACCATTACAAAACCAACAGCGCTTCATCACCACTCAAAATATTTCTCGAAGTAAAGATGGGAGAGATCCCAGTAGTCCATCGTCTCCAAATATCTTGACTGTACTAATATCTGTACACCTGTACAATTGACATATTTTCAATAGAAAGCCCTCATGATTAAAGTCAATTGAGTTATGTCAATTATACGGGTTAAGGGCATGGAAAGACAATTCATCAAATTTGAAGCCCACTTTTTCGAGTGCAGCCACTTGAAGCGAGGGCGCTGTTATTTCATTTTCTATCATATTCAGTGCAATTGTCAGCTTAAGAGTAATATAGTATGCATTCATTGATTGAAATTGGCCACTTCAAGCTTTGGGTGAGGGACAAACCAGTTTGACTTTCTTCTAAAAGCAAAACTTTAATGTCCGATTTTAGACTTAGTGTCAGTAACCAAATCGCATAGCGAATGTCGTTGTTCTAAAAGGTTACGAGCGTCACGATAACCATTGTAGGCGACCGAAATGTGTATCTGACATAATTTTGGACCTACAAAATCAGTTTTCTGTCTTCAGTGAATAATCTGTTGACAAGCTAATTTTATAACACGGACAAGTTTAATTAGGGGAATTATTATGTTTGTCGATTAACCAAAAAACCCCCAAGAAACCTCTTAAATGGATCATTTTAACATTTTTAAATTCCTGTTTTGTCAACACGTTCTTGGTTACATTCAAACCAATCACAGTCCATGCTGTAGTTATGACAGTGTCAAACTTTTTTGTGCGTCCCTGCAAAAATTACCCAGAATGCACTATGGCAGTTTGAAAAGTCGACATAAACATGTTAGGGTTACTGAACTGAGGCATGGGAACTAGACATAGTCTAGCTTTGCATGAAGAGGAATGCATTGCTGTCGGTTATCTTGATGAGCTTGTGTATCATTCTCCAAACTCGTCGGGATAGATTGGTCCAAGCTAGTATCACTAAGATTATTTGTATTTGGTATATAATAATATATAATAACCAAGAATAAATAAAATTTTCAATAAATCATCATCTGTGAGCATCTTTACAGGAGGAAAAAAATACTCATTTACAGAGATTTGAATAAATTACATTGTCTGTATTCGGAAAGGGAGCCTAACTTTAGTCCACTCATGTAGGACTACCTGGTTTAAACCCAGGGACTAAGATAGACTCCCTTTTCATGAATACAGCCGTAGAGAACCTGTGCTGTCAATTGTCTAATGTGGCTGAATACCACATTTGCTAGTCATAATCTGTACTTAAGCACTACATTACTGGCATTATCTATTTTAACCGAGAGTTTCCGTAACCTGATCCATTGGACACCTCTTTTTTTTCTGACATACTTATGAATTCGGAATCCTTAACAGAATAAACGGGTGCTTTATTCCGTGAAGGGTTTTTCCGAATTCAAGAAGTTGTCCGAATTCATTCACACTAAAATATTGTTCAAAAAAAGCGTGTCAGAAAAAATGTGTCGGATGGGTCAGGTTACGAACTCCCAATTTAACCTTACGCTACACTACACTAAAGAACGCAAAAGCAAATATGGAATCCAAATTGGAATAGGAATACTTGGAAGCCGACTTCAAGACACAGCACTGGTCAACCGACAAGGAACAGGTGAGACCTCAGTTTGATAGGTGTTACAAAGCTTGAAATGGTTCAGAGATCAGCCTTTGTTAATTTGCTGTAGGGCATATCGTCAATTGTATGTTATCCGCCAATACCAAACAAAACTCGCTTCCGTTGCTTCCTGTTAATTATAATGCGCATTGCGACTGAGCTTGAGTGGAATTCTATTTTTAGAAATGCCCGGGTAGCGTCGGCGATTCACCGCAAACAGCGGATCGCCGAATCTGAAGTACAAATACCTTTTCGCGTTAAATATATCTTACAGAAATAGTAGACAATGTCCAAAGAAAACAAAACATTGTGTGTGGCTTGCATGACAAATTAAACGGTAAAAGGGTGGAATTTTTTGATCCTAACATTCACTATTGCCGCTGCCAGGCGATTCATCATCACCGCCATCTTAAAATAGACAGCTTTGAAACAAAATAAAATACATGATGGGGTGCAGGCCAGAATACGTAACTAAAAAATCAGTTAGCCTACGGTATTGCCCTCAAATTAGAATCCACGTGCCTACGTATTTTGGGAGTAACGTACAGGTATAATACTATGCAAAACTTATCTATTTCGTCACCCCAGCTGGCCAATCAGCTGGTTTCCAACAACTTACATGGCGTAAGATAATTATACTAGAGAAAAAGTGATGAGAATCTTTGTTACGTATTAGCTTGAGGTTGCACCGAATACGCACACACATTTGTGAAGGCGATATTAGCATATTGTAACAATGGTCAAATTATGTCTACATGAAAATTCTATATCAAAGACACTTACAATTTCAAACTGCATGCAATGGTGAGAGTAGACTTCTAACTATTTCATTTGGTCCCATTATCTTTTCGTTTTAAATTAGTTGCATGTTGAAAAATGGTCATAAACTTCTTGGAAACCATATGTCCCTTCAAGTTTTTGATCTAGGGCCGCGCTGTTATTTTGGTTTGGCGAAGGATGTCAAGGATCCGAAACAATCCCTCTGCCATAAGGCGAAGTTCATTATTTACACATATCAACGGTGATTGCCGGTTGAAACGCTAATACAAACACGTCACTGACCGTCACATGTAATGAACACTGGCTGTTTAGGTAGTCGTGACAGTAAGACCACCTGGTTTCGCCGCCATTTTTTGTTTTTTTTTAATTTAACCATAAAACTGACAAGTTCGAATTAAAAATTCGCCGATTTCTTTTTGACAGTAAGGATGCATTCATAAAGGAGGTGCCACTGCGGTTATGGAGCTGTAATCAGCCTTAACGATGAGGTAAGTTAGGAATAATATTCGTATTGTAGTCGTGTGTCCCCAGTCATTCAGCCACGTGCTTGTTCCAAATGTTTTTCAGTGGTTACGCCGCAAGCTTGCAACAATCCCAGGGGCACCCAGGGTATGCGGTCCGATTCCGAAATGTAGTTATGAGGACGCGAGGTGGGATTATTTAGGGCAAGGTCACATGCCAAGTATATTACGCTTCAAAGTAAATATCCATACAAGGTCTACCATGAAACACTCATAATAAATAAGTAGTAAACTTGAGTACATTTTTATGATTTCTTGAAAACCAATATATGAAAATATTACTAATTATTTCACACAGTATTTTCAAACATTTCTAACTGCGCAATGATGGTCACGTGGGCGGTTTACGACGGGAAAATACAATCTGAAATTTCTTCAAACCAGGTGAATATTGCTTTCCGACCTCTAAAACAAAAACCCGACCTAAAATGCAATAACGCTATCACGTGAGTACATGTGGCTGTAAGTTTCCGCTCTAATTAGTGTCATTTCGTACCTAATTCGAAAATTTTAATTACAAGAGATCCCGTCTCAGGTTTTTTAAGATGTCAAAATTCATAAATTCTATGGGAAAGCATAGATTTTCACCAAAAAATGCAACGGAGTGCCCGTTTTTCGCTTGTTTTTTTTGGCGAGGATCAGTAAGGTATCATGATGAAAATTTATTTCGAACTGCGCATGGGTACAACATTAATTGACCTTGTGGATTCATTCATAAAAAACTTTTCTGTGCGCATGATTCGTCATCACGCAAACTTCTGGTTCACCGAACGTCACAACACGGGCGGTCCTGACGTCATTAATTTTAGTGGCGCCCTTTCATTAATTACCTAAAAAATCCAAATTCTAAAGCAGAAGTGTTTTGTGCAATATTCTGTTCTGTGTTATGTCAACAATCAATATCTCCACGCTGGTTAGAAATCCGTGGTGTCACTAAGGCCTTTTTTACTGGGGAGGGGGAGGGTTGGGTTGAACCACTTGCCCCAACAAGCGTGCTGTGTGCCTTGATTTATTAATGCTTTTTGAACAATTTTGCCAATTCCTGTGGAAAGAGTTTTTCATATGTCCCCCTCACTTACGATTTCTGCAGCCTTGACGGAATAAACTACAGGATAAGGTTTTGCAGATTTGTAGGGAGGAGGAACACATGACTCTTGCCCAAAAGGATGCTACTTCAAAGTACATGTACTGCCTCGTGCATCAACCTCACAAAATTTTGCAACATTTTCATTTACATTGGCTAGCAGCTCACATTGCTGCCAAAACAGCACATCAACGATGCAATGAAAATGCAGTGTTTGAATCATGGTAACAGAAGTATAGTATCGGGAATCAACAACAGTGCCAACTAGACTAGTAATGGATCAGTAAATGAGTTCTCCCCTTCAGCTGTGTAAAGGCCTGTATTTCCATTTTGAAGTCCTTTCCAACTAAGCCTATAGCTCCGGACAGTCCTAACAACATGGCAGCAACTCGACAAAGAAAACCATTTTTTTTCGATCATTAATCTAACCTACTGTACTGAAACAGAATCTTGTGCACATAGCATTTGTTCAAACCCAAATCATGCCCTTGCATAAAAATAAGTATGGAATATTTAGTGTACATTTGCCGTCAAAATACTTCCGTGTTATTTGCTCTGTCTTAGAGCGTGATGTGCGTAAACCCGGAAGTGATTTTGTCTGAACTCTGATTGGCTGATTATCGCTCATGACCAAGCAGAAGTTTAAGAGTAGCCCAGATCATACAAAGCTCCGCCTCTTTTTTACGTGTTCATGACGACTGCTGTCTCTGCGTTGGGCCGTCAAGAAGTACTTTTGACATCGAGGTAATAGCACCCTTCATGTCCAAAACTATTGCTTGGTCATGTGGTGATTGCCAATACCTCCAAGATAAATCGAGTGATCTCAGTTTTAGTTGCTTGAACAGGAAGTAGGAATGGAATCTTTATTGCTTGTAGCTATGTCTGGTTATTCTTTGCATATCATCCTTGTCTGAAACAGCAGTGGTTGATAATATCCTTAAAACGAAGAGTAATTTGGTATCAAATCAAGCTTTGCACGTTAAATCACACTTTCTCCCAAAATCGTTTTGTTTAGAGTTAAAAAAAAATATGTATATACATTATTTAAAAAGAAATTAAAGTATAAAACATATCTTAATAAACCATTCATTAGAAAAGAAATCTTGTCCACCTTTTACAAAGGTGCTTAAAATTAAAATCATGGCCAAAATCTTTTAATTAACGTGTTACATAAAATAAAAATATTCCACTTATACACGGACAAGGATAATATACAAGCAGCATACCTATTAGGATATCAAATGCACTAACTTTGAGCCTATGCATAATTATATGGTGTGATTAATTCCCTATAATTACTTATACTATGGGTTCAGTCACAAATAGGCAAAAATGGTCGGCTTTTAATTTTTATCCACACACTAAAGTGTTTCAATTTTACCTAGGCACCTCCTTGATATAAGCATCCATCATGCGTACATCATGCACTGCATCTTCTGCGGTAGTGTTGCTTTCAGTTTGCCTCCCACACTACCTCTTATAAGGCAATTCGTAGTGTTAAGTGTCTTGTGTCTTCTGGTGGGAACAAATTATAAGTTGTTATACTGTGCATTGTTTGCCCTTTTCACAATGCATGCATTGTTGCCACAATGCATTTTATGCACACAATATGGGGCTACTTTTTGAATGTCAAAGGTGTTCTCAAACTATATTTTCCATCTGCCAGAAGGTGAGTCAATGATCTTTTTTGCCTAGAAAGCAATCGAAAAAGTGAAAATTGGGCCGTTTTGTCTTCAATGCTGCACCTTAGCAATTTTGTTTTGTTGCACACTGGATCATGTGGCACCTGTCACACCCACAGACCATTCACTTGATGAAATACAACAAACCTTTATCTTAAACTATCA
>JAMKCH010072915.1:0-13054 GCA_023653785.1 Ophioderma brevispina | reverse complement strand
ATGAATATCCCTTTTAATCATTAAGTGCACAATAGCGTATTTAGTAATCGCACCCATCGCACATCGGGCCCTTTCACTTTGCGTTTCCAGCCAATCCAATGCAACGTATGTTCATATCCGCTTTCTTATGGTGAGCTTAGCTCTTCCGTATCACTCTCTCGGGCACATTGTCTGTGTGGCTCACATTTCAGGACAGCAAAATGCCATTTTGCCGTGATTATGCGAACTTCTCAGTGGAAACTCAGGGGTCGAGTTTTGTCTGCGTTTCTGCGGTCCAGGACGCTGATTTGGGAAATTAGCTATTATGGACGCACTGAATCTCACAATCAGAGGGGTTTGGGGTCAAAAAAATTCATCATGGACTCAGCAAACCACACGTCCGTGTACTATGTGGGAATTGGAAACCTCCCAATTTTACGTCTTACCGAGATAAAAAATATGTACCGATTCACAAACCTTAAATATTTTTCAAGCGCAAGTTTGTCTCAGTGATTCTTTGCCGTACCTGCCAAATCCATCACAAGTTATCTTCACAAAACTGCCTTGCTGTTGCCGAGGAACGGTTAGCCAATCAAAAAAATCCATTTGTTACCAAAATGGCCATAAAATGGACAGCTTAACCAATCGGCACTGCAAACCATTTCTGAAACACATTCATGAACATACTAAGGAGTCTGCCATATTGCGATCTAGGGAGTCCAAAATGGCAGACCGGACATAAGTGATGTTGACGCGGAAACTTTCCTCAAGAATTTCACCTTTAAGCTTTCAAAAAATGCAAACCCTGTAAGTGTTAGTAGCGAATATATTTTTCTGTTGATTATTGGCATTTTGAGTTAATTCTCAAACTAAAAAAACAATTATTGGCGATGTATTCCTAGGCTAGGCTAACAGAAGTGTAGAACATGACGGCCTGTGTGAAGCCCTTTGCTTTGTGTAGTTGCCTCAAAAAGTTGGAACTTTGGATTCAAAGGTGCGAAAGGGCAAACTTTGAAATAAAAAATTAAAAAATGCCTTGTAAGCATAATTATTATTTAGTGAAACTGCTCTTTGCATAAGTTATAAGTCTGCTGTTTGCCGTTTGTCCTTTGCTTTGCAGTGTTTATGTTTGCATCGAGTTCTCTTTTGATTTTGGTTTTTGTGAATTTTGGGAGATATGAGTGAAAGTCGAAGATAGGGTCTTTTTGGATTGAAGGTGAATTAAACTTAAAGGTGCACTCCCCCAACTGCCTATTCATTAATGGAGTGAAGTACACTTCTAATCATGACTTGGAAGCTATAGGAAAATTAGGCCATGGTTCGGTAACCAACATTTTTATACTCAATTTAAGCACATTGGACCCTTGTTTTCTGGGTTGGACCCTCTGTTTTCATACTAAAGGTGGTGAAGGGGTCCAATTATCTTCCACTGGTCCCCTTACTTTTACCATGCAGCGCTACCCCTGGTGGAAATTTATTTATCTTGTCCATCATGAACATGGCCAAGCATGATACATGTAAGTAGAAAAAGTGTCTGTGATTGCATTTCAACGTCGGGCTAACACACGGCTCTTCCATTATTATGTGACATCCTCTATTCAAACTGATGGCATTGCATGAGGTATTGGGGCTATCGGGGAGTAATGGTGCAGGTTATCTGATTTACTTTCTTAGACTGTTCTCTGAATGATACTCAATTGGTGGTTATGGAACCCTTTTTTTAATGAATCACCATTCTATGGCGTTTCCACTGAAAATCTTGGCTCATAGAGCATAACAAGATGGTATTACAAACTCACCAAAGTTGTCCCCCCATTTCTGGTCACCCAAATTTGTCCCCCAGTTTTCTCCGTCACCCAATTGTCCCCGTCCCGAGCAGACTATTTGTAGGATTGTTGGATCGTAACACTAAATCACAATGAGAATAAAGCTCTAGGTTAGGATCTGTTTTGGCTATACAAAATCATGTCATATTCAAGTTAGGGATTGGGCAGTCCAATATTTCTTATTACGTTGCACTGCAAATATGACACAATATTGGATAGCCAACACCAACAATATTCTTTTATTCTCTATGTGGATTATCTTTGACCTGCCCACCATAGAGTCAGCCGACCATCCTACACAACTAGAAGTTGTGGGGTCAGAAATGTGTGAATATTGTGACAAAAACAGAAATAAAACAACAAAAAAGGCCTAGTAATATATTTTTCCTCATAATTATGCCAAAGCTCTTTTAGCCGTTTTCTTCCAATTATGCACAATCTACCATAAAAAACAGGGAGTTTCCATAACCTGACCATGTGACACACTTTTCTGACCACAAACATATGAATTCGGAAACCCTTCACAGAATAAAGCAAGGTTTATTCCGTTAAGGTTTTCCGAAGTCATTATTGTGTCAGAAAAAAACGCAGTCAGATAGGGAAGGTTAAGGAAAATCCCATAAAACAAACTTATTTACCTGGAGGTTTGCATCCTTGCGCATGACCCTGTGACGATGTGATTGTGATGCAGTCAATGTCCAAAGAATCACCACACACATGTGGACCAAACAACTTCCTGTAAAGAGCGGGCAGAGAAAAATTTCAAAACAACAATGCCAGGTATAACCAAAATATTGTCAGGTTCAATTCGACGTAGGTTGCCCCTTTTTTGTTTTTTTTCGGCAAAATTCCAACGCAGACCTTCGGCGAGCCATGTAGCATTGCTGTGCAAATAGGCTGAAGGTTAGACAAAATAGGGCGCTAGAGGTATTTGTGGATAAAATAAAATGGGGACACCTAGTAATAAGGAACAAGCTTAACTCAATTAGAGGGGTCATAATGATTATCTCCATAAGAAACAAATTCTTGATAGAAATAAGCTAGTCCCCGGACTGCAAATGTAATGGGACCAAGGTCACATGAGGTCACAAAATGTCACCCACCCCGCCCCCTCCTTTCCCCAAGTTACTCTCGATAGCCCTGATGGCACTCACATGGACATATATTAAGGTTTAACATTTTGATGACCAATTGGTCACATGAGGTCACCAAGGCACATGAGGTCACCCCCACCCCACCCCACCCCTCCTTTCCAACAAGTACATCACTGTGGCCCTTATGGAACTCATATGGCATGCAATCTAGTACGGTTAACATTTATGAAACAGACACACACAACCATACACAGACATACGACCAGAGTCAGGCCCTATGTCGCCTTCTGCATTTCTTGCCGACGACACAAAAAGGTAAATGGATAGATTAAACAGCATTTAGATGATCTTGTCATATAACTTGTAATATGTGAGTATCTGTAGGTTTACATGTGTGCAAAAACTTTTGCGCGGCCGCGGAGAATAGAACATAGTAATGCAGGGTCTTCTGAACTTCGTTCAGGCAAGACAATGAAAGATACCATCAGATTCACAGAAGAGTCAAAATATTTGAAAGTTTCAGTAATAGCTTAAAAATTGAAGGATAATTAGTCTGTATAATTATCATAAGGTACTTCTTCCAACGGGAGAATTGCCAGAAAAGGAGATGACTTCTACATTCATTAGTGTTGTTGTAAGTGTCGTATGGACAGTACTGACTAAAACTTCAGATTTTTTTTTTAATTTTTCTTTTTTTATAATTTTTTAGTGTGATTTGCAAGTGTTGTTCGGGTACCAACTTGTTACAGACATGCCACGATCTGATTTTTGATGATTTTTTTTCGATTTAAGATTGAGCAAATCACTGATAGTGCATTTAAGTAGCAGAGCTGTGACAATTTTTGCAAGAGCCACCTATTTTTGGAAGTACTGTGATATCTTATGTGCATGTATATGACTGATAGTGACCTAAGGTACTAGAATGGTTGTCTTCCTAAATGTTTGTTCCGTTAATTCACAACATTTGAACAGGTGATTAGTGTTGGAATTGTGCTATAAGGCGGATGGATCCTTGAAGTGCACAAAATACAATATAATCAAATTATACTTTTTACTTTCCCTGGCAGGTGCTTCGTTTTCCTTCACCGGGGTTGAAAACAGAATGTGGAGAAGGGAAATCAACTGCAGCAATGCTTTAAAGGTGCATATAATATGGAATTTACACAATCTCTTTTCATTTTCTGAGTTGTTGATCTCTTTAACATTTACTAAATATTAAATTCTACATCGCTTGGTAACGTGATGCCCTCCGATCTCTACAAAATACGACTCAGCAGCATTATTTTTGAGTAATTGCATTTTGAGATCGGTCAGAATCCCGAAAGTCTTGTGACGCTTATATTTGATTTTGAGCAATTGGGAAATTAAAGGGGTGTCTTGGCATATGAATATAATTAACCAATATTACAATTATCTT
Source organism: Ophioderma brevispina (assembly GCA_023653785.1). Lineage (NCBI taxonomy): Eukaryota > Metazoa > Echinodermata > Ophiuroidea > Amphilepidida > Ophiodermatidae > Ophioderma > Ophioderma brevispina. The sequence continues at coordinate 8,738 of JAMKCH010072915.1, read as the reverse complement.
TCAATTATATGGATCCAAACTATTTATTGAAAATGAAATGAGTGATCCAGCGTTTCTAAATCAGTGAAGGTCTAATGGGGGTAGTCAAAAAACATTTTGATTAAAAAAAAAAAAAAAAAAAAAAAAAAAAAAAAGTGTTTTAAAAAAAAATTGTTGTAATTTGCATAAAAATTGTGGTTGGCAAGGTATTCTAGGGTCCTCAGGTTTGATGAATCCGGAGGTTAACAAATAAACTATTCTTGTCCCAGTATATTTCCAGTACAACTGACCTCATAGAAATTTTCTTGTCCTCACCATCCCAGAAAGTGTACTGTATCATCCGCCTCCTCCTGAATGAACTCATCAGGGTTTCATGGTGAAACTTGACTGAGAACACCCGATAACGATGACCGTCCATCACATTCCTTGAAGGGCTGCAAATGACACATTATTACTTATGTATACTATCAAGAAGCTGACAACTAGACGCGCAAGAGCAATTGCTCCTTGTCAGGGACATTGGGTAATCCCCATACCTTGTTATTGCAAACTAAAGATGTTGAAATTTTTATATAAATCTGAACACTGTCCTTTAAGTCAGAGCTCTTTTAAAGGAGAACCCGTACAAGTAATATTAATACAATATACTCTATAAAATAATTATTGCCCAACATATGGAGGGTTTCATCTAAAACTAATTATATTAATCATACAATGTTTGCCCAAATCATCAACCAAAAATTATGGTATGAGAGCATTCTCCGTCTCAGCACCAAATGTGAACAAACTCCCCCATGAGCTGAAACATTCGGTCGCGGTTGCATCTTTACTAAAGCTCTCAAAACGCATCTTTTTAATTAATGTACTTTTTAATATGTAATCATATGCTTCTCTGCTACTGTTTTACCTTTGTAATATGTGACTGCTTTTTTTAACATGTAATTTTTTTTTATGATATTGCTACTTGGTATAATGAATTTGGCTTTTAGATTGAAATGATTTGTATCTGTAATTTTTTTGCATTTTGTGTTAAGCGCACTGAGTCTTTGCATAATGCGCTTTATAAAAGCGTCATTATTATTATTATTATTAACCTGGAGATGATTACTGAACTTAAGCTCAAGAACAAACTGTGTTCATAAGCCAATACCTTCAACTGCGTGCTCACCACTACACCCTCAAAGTACTGCGTGGGAATTTACGGTTACAATATTTGGGGATTAAAGCTTTAACAGAGTTAAAATAATAAACAAAAGATTAAAACTGTGTTCAAGCCCAAGAGACAAGGGGAGGAGATGACAAAGGAAGTGGCATCACTTGAAGTTGAGCATTTTATCTTTTACGCAATTTATATACAGACACAAGACAGTATACAGCAACCATAATATGTAATTGACACCTGGACAATTAACGTTTCCTCTTTGTCCACAGATATCAGTAACCTCAATACCAAAATGTTGCCTGGACAACTAAGACTACATATGTCATTGGTTACCATGGCAACCAAGCCAAATGTGTTGGTTACTTCAAACCACAACAAAATCCGATATGTACTTTTTGCAAACATTGTCAACACCGCTTCCTGCAGCGCACCTATCTTCCGTTTCCCAATCCGGTGCCGACTAGGTCATATAGCGAGAGCTTGTGTCAGGTCGGGTATAGCAGGGAAGTTTACAGAAAGATCTAGGCAGTAGTTGACTACAAAAAAATGTTATACGGACTGTTGATGAGTGCGGTGAAAATATTTTACAAATATGTAATCAGTGCAGTTGCAATCTTCAAGTTTTATTCGTGTGCTTTCTAATATTTCGTGATGAATTAATTAACTTGCCAAAAAAATTGGAAAGGGCAATTAGAAAATTGGAAACTGCAAAAATGGGAAAGGGCCCCAAAATATATATTAGGATCCATACCTATTTAGGCCCCAGTGCAAAATCATCTCGGGATGCGGCCTCAAACTATTCGGGTCCATTTCTGGCGTGGGACACAAATAGGGTATAAAAATAGAGGCCAGGGTCTTATCTACTTTAAATAAGTTACCAGAAAGTGGTATCCCAAGAAGGGGACAGGCACTATGTGTCAGATATGCAGTATCAAAAACTGCAGCAAGCAAATACCATAGAACTGTTCGAGGCACACGTAGCAGGGAGACACTCTCAGCACTATGGTCAGAGGCATTTCCCTAAGGTGGCGCCCCGACACACTCAAGAATGGAATAAATTATATACTGCCTATTGTAAAAATACACCACCTACTCCCCCCATAAGGTGGCAGAGTATCAGCGGTGTCATCTTATGGAAACACTGCTCAAGCACAGCTTTTACACTACTACTTATGATACAATCGTCTGATTGGCTCATTACCCAGACACAATGAGATAGCCCTCTGATTAACAATCAAAATAGTGGGTCAGATATCTCTGTGTAAACCATACCAACATATGAGAATCACAGATTTGCTCAATCTACCTTCCAAGCATAGTATCAAAATAGTGATTACTGCCCATGATACGGACATATAGTGCCCAGGTGCCATTTCGTAATTCAGCACCTGTTTCATTTATGGTTCATTAGATATCAAATGTTATCCCAAAATTCTTATCTTGCGGTGTGATGTATGAGAAAATGTTTGCACAGACCAGGTTCCCATAGGCCACCATCCATAATTTCTCTGTTTGTGGTAAGAAATAAAAACTTGTAAATTTATAGAGGACTAATGCATGGTTTTTTTTTTTTTTTGATAAATTAGGCACACATTACTAATTAGGCTAATGGTTCATATGATATAAAAATCTAACTTTTTGGGGTAAGTCGGGGATGAGGCTGGTATCAGAAATGCCCCTTAATCTTGATGGACTTACACATCTTAATTATAGAAAACTTCTCCAGAACAGCCTGTCTTACCTAGGTTGGCACGTAGTGACGAGCTTCCTGGTGGTCTCATCATAGAGTTTATTTGTTCATCGGAACCTGTGTGATGAATAGGAGCCGTTCTTGCGTTAGGCTTGCTGTCAGTGTTTGTCTTGGCTCGTGGATGGTAGGTATACACTTACTGGAACCGGGTCCTACAGTTTGACCAAAACCATTGGCATCTATAGACAGGATGGAAGCAATTAATCCATGGTCAAAGTATTGTAACAGCATTTAAAAGGGGATGGTCCAATGAAGTATATTTTTTTTTTCCATCTTGATAGAAACGGACTTTGCGCCAAACCCCCTCGTAAAGGTTCGTGCTGATATTTCCAATCTTGTTTTGATGTACGAGTAAAAAACATGATTTAAGCTTCAAAGGTAATTAATATGGTCGACCAAAATGGGGCACATCTTTACTCTTAACTTCCACACCAAACATCCCTTAGCCTAAGGATTTCACAGAGAAACTTAGGAAGAATAGTAGCCTTCTTCAGATAACCAAATTCCGACAAAATTGGGTGCTGGGGGACGAGCTATTAGTGATCGGACAGGCCTTTTAAAAGGTTCCGATGGTCCAATATCAACCTGAAAGCCTGCATCTCCAGGATATTTACTGGATGGGTGAAAATTGTTGATGTCTAAAGAAAGCTCACTATTTATTACTATGTGAAATCTAAAAGGGCTAATAGGTGGTGCGGTGGATGTAGGAGGAAAAACATGACCATTTGGGTCGACCAATACAATTATAAACAGCACTCATAGGCTGAAAAATCAAGTTTTTTAAATCATTAAATAAATTCTGGATTTTAATTTTTGTTAGGAAAATTTACTGGGGGTACTTGGGCATGGTCATTCAATCACATCTTAAAGGATGATCAGAGATTTCCAGAGGAGGGCGCCTCATTTTCAAAACAAATCTGATTTTTGATATAACAGAATGCTTAGCCATCAATTATACTCACCAAGATTGTGAGAGTGTTCTATTTATACCTGTATTACTTACGAAAAAATGATCCAACTAGTGCAGTTTTTGTGCTCAAAGAATGCCTCAAGACACCTTTATTGCCACATTATAAATTTCGGTGCGCCCATGCCAAGTAGCGCTCCCACGCTAGCATCGGTACGACCATCTCATCGCCACTGGCATCCATGAGCCTTTGCTCATGTTTGTACCTTACCAAGGCTCCACTTGCGGGGAAGGCGCCTGGATGAGGGTTACTAATAGTTGGATCATTCGTAAGTATACATGTATAAAATAGGAACAAATCGCACAATATTGGTGTCTACCTGAGCCATTTCTAGGGGAGGTGTACAAGGTCATTAGGATGGTCATCTTGAGTTGGTGTGTGGTCACAAAGTTAGGGGGACCATTGAAACTACTGAAAGAAAAAGTGGTTGGTGAAAATCCTGTGTGAATTTGTTAGACTATGTGTCTCAATCAGACACAGGCTCCCAAAGAGCCAACAGAATTGCCAAACAACCAATCTCAAACAGAGTCAGGCAAAAATGAAAAACATGGTATGACAAAGAGTTGCGGGAACAGTATTCAAGCCAGGTGACAAAGTTTCGGCACTTTTTCCAATACAACGGAATCCTTGCAAGCCAAGTATTCCGGACCATATGAGATTGAGAACAAAGTGGGAGACCTGGACTATGTGATCAAAACACCAGGTAGACGTAAAGTCACAATGTGTCACATAAATCTGCTCAAAGAGGATAAAGGAAAGGATGATGACATAAAGCCTACAGGTGTAATGTCATCTGAGTAGTGATGAGTGTAAAATGGGACATCACAGAGTTAGAATCTGAAAACAAAAAACAGCACTGTAAACACAGAAAATGAGTATGGCGTCAAATTGCAAAATTCTGGGACATACTTCCCAATTTAGACAAGAAATTGGCCATCTCCAGAAAACGTCAACCAAGGTGATTGAAAGAGGTTTAATTCATGAGTGGGAGAAGCATATTTCCTGATGTACCCAGTGAGACAAATGTCAGAACCCTGTACATTGCGGTGGCATTTCAGAGCCAAACCAAATTGCAGCATCACAGTGGCAAGTAGAAGTGAGACTGGAAATTTCAGATCCAGTCAAACTGCACTGATGACAATTGGGGAACAATGTACCCAATACTAATTTATGAATGTATTTCCAATAAATTTTGTGGATGATAATTTAGAAAAACTCCACCTTACAAGAATTCAACCTTTGTAGTTTAACTCTACAAGAATTCAATCTGGACATAAGACCTATCCAAAGGAAAAAGAATATGTCTTGGCTGATGCCTTATCCAGAGCTGCCTAAAATTTTGTTCAGAAATTTGATGTTACAAATTTATGTAATATGATGAAGGCAGGCAATTCAAGGAACATTATTATAAAAGTGTAGAATTTGCACTGTGTAAATTATGGAAAAATTAACCACAAATTCGTTAAAGGTATAAAGCCAGAATTTTGGAAATTTCATTTCATTCAAATTTTCTTTTTAAGGGGAGGATGTTATATGGCCTCCATTTTTCTGATTAAACTTTTAAAAATATATTTTCTCAATTATCTGAGAAGAGATTCTCACAAGACAGGTATTTGTTTACTATTAAAAGAGAGAAAGGGAATACCCTAGGTGTGTTGCTAATTGCACCGGTTAGATTGCACAATAGGGGAAGGGGGGATTCCCCAAGAATGCTTACAAATTAGTATCTGACTCAGCTTGTTTATGCTTTAAAAAAAGATCAAACACCCCCTTTGCAAGATCTGGGAATTCCCCACAAGCTATTATATGAAGTGATGTTATTATCTTAGATTGTGAAATCTGATTGATGTCGGTATACGCCATCCGGTTCATGCTCCCCTTTTACCGCCCCTTATACTAATGTATTATGATTCTTTCTGTAAGTCTATTTTTAGACTGGGATTTTGTGAAGTCATGGCATTCATATAGGAGATTATTTGAGCTAAGTCTCGCCGTCAGCCGCCCCCCCCGGTGGCAATCAGCCTATACAGTAGGATAGTAGTTGATTACAATAATGGTAGATTTTTATTTGCGGCACACACAGTGCCAGGATTTATTATTGTTCAATTTCCATGTGAGCAGAGTGCGGTAATTATCCTGTCGTCTGTGAGCGAAAGTGCTGGGATCAAAGGATTCCAAATTGTGGACAGATAGCAACATGTGGTGATTATCTTGGAATGTGGATTTATTCTCGTCGAGGGACTTAATTATCTTGTCTTTTGAACTGCTGGACAAGATACCTTCAGGATGAGAAGATTCCATTGGAATATAATTACCGAGGAGTGTGTTTTGTGTTTTTCTTTTATGAACTTGTGCGCTGTCACCTTTTTGGTAGTCTTCTTCGCTGTGAGGGACATTACATCGTTGAACTGCAACGCTTTCAACACAGGACCATCTAGTAGACCATAAGTAATCTTAACTAATTGTGTATATTTTTTGTAATTTGTTGGACATACCAAATGTCTTGAACCAAAATTAAAAGTTAATAGAGTGATTAATACTGAAACATTAGTATCAAACGAAAATAATAGAAGATAACGAAAGGAGATCTGTTTTTAATATTTGTATTAAAACTGGTTATTACATATAATTTAGATCATTTGTGCCAAAGGCTCCTTCATTCATTATTTGTGGTTAAAGGTATTTCGACCTGAGACGTCTATGGGACGTCATAACAATACAAAATTGTCAATGATGGTCTAGTCGTTATGCAAGTTTTTGCAGGCTACCATATCAATTAGGGAAAATTGATACATTGATAATATAAAAAAACACGCACCCGCCTCCGACGAATTATTAAAAATAGCGTTATAAATAATTCTCTTTGAATGGGAAGCAGGGATGTTCAAGAAGATGTTGCTTCCCATCTTATACAAGCACTGTTTTTGAAGTGTTCATTTTGTCTTCATTTGCAGTGAAGCCATGGATGATTGAAAAGCCATGGATACAGATAAGAGAAACAGATATGCCAAGACAGAAAGCACCACAAGTTCAGAGACACCTAAAACCAAAAGAGAAGAGAGAAAGCCACCGGGGACACTGGTAAGCAAATGGCAGGGGGCCGTGGTCGGTAATGGTTTTGATCGGTTGTACATACCTTGAGAGGAGCCTGTTGTGTATGTGTAAGTGAAACAACAGTAGCCCGAATTCCTGAGAAGGCCGGTACGGGGAATTATGTTGCAAGTTTTTTGTATGGAATTGGGTAGTAGGGGGTGGTAATGGCTTGACGTTTGCGTGTTGGATTGTTTGTGTAATTGCAAAGAAGGAAGAATGAAACTTTATCAATACTGTGACACAGAAAAGTTGGACCTTTGTCAATCATGTGACACCAAAAGTGACCTTTGTCAATCCTGTGTGTGACAGCAGAAAAGTGACCTTTTGTCATATCCTGCGACACAGAAGTGACCTTTGTCAATCCTGTGACACAGAAGTGACCTTTGTCAATCCTATGACACAGAAGTGACTTTGTGACACAGAAGTGACCTTTGTCAATCCTGTGACACAGAAGTGACCTTTTGTCATCCTGCTGACAAGAAGTGACCGTAGTCACAATCGTGCATAAATGACCTTTGTAAAACCTGTAAACACAGAGTGACCTCAGCAATCCGGGTACACAGAAGTGAGCAGTAAACGTCCCTAGATTTTGTGCAGTGGTTTAATTTTATTTCAGTGGTGTGAAAAAGAGCCAAAAAGAAGTTGTGCATGGCTTGTAGATTTTATGCAGTGATGTTGGTTTTCAGTGGGGGCATAATGGGAAGGAGGAAGGCAAGGATTAATAGTGTTTGTGCATAGAAGCACAATGCACCTGAATTTGAAATTCTCAGAATTAGCAGTGGATGGGACTTAGCAATTAAGGTTAGACATGATGTGATAGTGACGTGCATTTGGCAGACGGTAAAAACGACATAAAATGCAGATAATCCAAATTTTAGAGACTGGGTTTTGCGAATACACCAAATGACAAAATGGGCAATTCCAGTCTGAAGAGACCCTCCATAAGCTTTTTTTTTTATATAAACAACATGTATTTAATCATGTTTGAGCTTGTAGAGTGATTGTAATCTTTCTGGGCATCATTGTTATCTTCATTGTTCTTGGGCAATTTACAGTGTGGGGGGGGGAAAGAGAAAGAGAGAAATCCACAGCGAACGTCTGGGAACTCACGACATCCTGAGTGGGGATCTTACTATAGCACTTCCACTTACAGGTTCTTAATTAGAAGTAATAAAACCGACATGCTCATACTTAAGAATACAAAGGTAAGACCGTCATGAATATTCACAACTTTAAAATCGTCTCAGAAGAGGAGTACGTTTTAGAATTGAGCTGCTAGACGACGTGGTATAGTAAATAGCCAGTAGATTAGAAGTAGTAGCAAACAAGGACCAAGTAACAGTAATTAATGGAATGAATGGATGTCAACAAGAGACGATTTTCGCTGAAATTCCACACAATTCAATATGCCGCTAGTGACGAAAATGCCACACCCAGTCCATAATGTATTGCAAACGACCCCTAACAGAAGCCCACAAATTGCATTTTATCGGCAACAGTGCAATGGCCGCAAGTTTTAGAATGATATAACTTTTATATACACCGGCAATAGACGAAATGAGCATGAAAGCGTTGGGGATATATAGGTAAATTAAAATACTATATTATACAAGCTCAAAGAAACTGGCGAGTATCGAATTAAATAAAGACGAAAAATACAACGGTCTCAAACCCCGAGGTCTTCTCGTTATCTTGGCGTGAGATTTTACCCCTGGACACAGATGGCTGTGGTTACGTGGAGAAATGTGATGAATCGAGCGCTTATGTCTTTCAGTCTTTGTAACAG